>VZTT01072313.1:130868-149653 GCA_013400855.1 Buphagus erythrorhynchus
ACCGCTCTTTCCTCCCTTACTCAAGATGGCGGCGGCGGCGCATGCTCGGAGCGCGGCCGGGGAGGCCGGCGCCGCTGCCCGCGGGCGCTGAGGGAGCGGGCGGGGAGGAGCGGCGGCAGCAGCCGCCATGGGCGAGACCGAGAGGCTTTATTATGTGTACAGCTGCGACCTGGACATCAACGTGCAGCTGAAGATGTGAGTGAGCGGCGTCGGGGCTCAGTGGGAAGCGGTCGCTGCCGCCCTGGGAGGGTACCGGGCCGCCCGCCCGTCCCTCGGCGGGGTGCGCTGGTGCCGCAGCCCGGCGGTGCCGGGGACAGGCGGTGCTGGCTCAGCTCCGGGTGCCGCTTCCCTGCCAGCGTCCCGGCCCGCCGGGAGGCGACGGGACGGGGCGGGCGGGGGGCCAGGCTGGAGCTGTGGTGTGAACGCATGTCAGATGTGCCGAGTCCTCAGGTGCTCCAAGGCACGGATTGTTAGTGCTGGCGCTCGTATATCCTTTCACCTGTCCTAGAATCACTGATTTGTTTGCGTTACAAGGGACCTTTAAAGTCTATCCTGTTAAACCCCTTGCCATGGACACGTTCCACTGTCCCGGGCTGGTCCCAGCCCCATCCACCCTGGCCTTTAATGCTCCCAGGAATGGGGCAGCCACAGCTTCTCTGAGCAACTTGTGCCAGTGCATCACCAGCCTCACAGTGAAGAATTTTTTTCTAATCCATCTAAAGCTACTTTATCTGAAGCCATCTCCCCCTGCCCTGTCACTACATGCTCTTGTAAATAGTCTTGCCCATTCTTTCCTGTAATTTCCCTTCAGGAACTGGAGGGCCACTACTGTGTCATAGCTCACTCCTGAGTGTTAAGGGAAGGAGATAAACTGGTGACACTCTTCCTGCTTGTTTCCATGCTCCTGTGAAAGCACGGTGCTCTTTGTGGGGTGTTTTGGTGTAGGAAGGTCCAGGTGTTGTAGCATGTAAATATATTCCTGCCTGAGCATGTGGAAGCAGTTTTGTTGAGCTGGAGTTACCACACAGCGATGTAATTTTCAGTTCATTTTTTAAGTTACTTTTCTTCATCACAGCAGTGAGAAGTTTGGTGTAGTAGGGATGTGGTTGATTGTCAAATGTAGCGTACCCGATGGTGTTGCATTAAAGAATGTTCCACTTTTCTGGCAAACTGACTTGGAGAAGCTTATTAAGCATTGTTTAACTTCTGAACAGGTGATGGTAGTGGAAGGTGGCTCTGCTCGTGAGGATGACAGATGATCTTTAAGGTCCCTTCCAGCCCACACTGTTCTGTGCCATCAGGAGTCAGATCCATGTGACCTCTTTGATAGTTCATTCCACTAAACAAAATTAAAACTGGCATGCTTTTTGTTTTAGCACATAGAAATGTCTGTCATCCTTAGAATGTGCAGTGCAAGTAACTTGTTCATCTCCTCTGAAATGGTTTTGTGGGAGCAAATCCTCCATTCTTTTTTTTTTTTTTTTTTTTTTTTTGCTTTAATTTGTGCATCCACTGGTAGATATCTAATGTGCATGACTGTTTGCATTGTGGTATAGCTGAAGCCTGAGAAATTCCATCAATTCCTCTTAACAGTAACATTATGCAAAGTGCTTCAAGGCTTTAACCAAATTTTATTTGAACAATCTACTTAAGTGAACTTTATTTTGTTGTGGACTTGAGAGATGATAGACTTCCAAAACCAGTCATACATTTCATAGCTCTTAAAAATTAAGATTTATTTACCGTAATTTTGGGCTTTATTTTTCCAACTCTTATTTGGAGCACTTGTAATCTGATCCTTGTTTTGTATTCTTTAATAATAGCAGCATATGTCTTCTCATTTACTGTTGCCCTACTTAGGATCTATCTGAGAATCCACAGGTTGTGCTAGAAGAAGTTACCTCCATTTAAAAGACAAACAAGTAATTCTTGCCTTCCCTGCTCTTTCCCCCACCCTTTCCTAAGTCAGTACAGCAGTACATCCATGTTTGCTCAGCATTTCACATCCTGAGTTCCTCTCTGGTGTTGGGATTTCACTACAAGCAAGTAATGCAAAGTGATAATAGCCTCAGTACTGGGTAACCTAAATATAAGCTACAGAAATGCATTAGGATTTCTACTACAGATAGAATAAATTCTGGTTTATTTATGTTTTCTCCTTTTCTTCCTCTCCTGCCTTCTCCTCCATAGAGGAAGTCTGGAAGGGAAAAGAGAGCAGAAAAGCTACAAAGCTCTCTTAGAAGATCCGATGCTGAAGTTCTCGGGACTGTACCAAGAAACTTGCTCTGACTTGTATGTAACTTGTCAGGTGTTTGCAGAGGGGAAGCCTCTTGCTCTTCCAGTTAGAACTTCCTACAAGGCTTTTAGCACTAGATGGAAGTAAGTGGCTTGCCTTTTATTTCATATTCCTCATAGCTACTGGGTTATCAAGTATTTATATATGTCAGAAAGATTTGTTTTCTATTGTCTTCTTCAAAATGACTTATGTTTCTTCAAGTGTCTATGGTTAGTGTTATCCAGCCAGCACAAAACCAACCTCTTTGTGTTAAGGGTAAGTGATAAAATTGCTACTTGTGTGCTTGGGCATATCTTGCTACATAAGTAACTTTTGGGGCCTGGAGCGATTTTCATGCTGTTGGCTGACAGCCTGATCCTTGCTACTCAGAATATTTTTCTTTTGGTCTGTGGCTTTTTAGTCATGCTCCAGACAGGTGTTTGAATGGTTGAAGCCCTCAAGAAAATAGTCCATCTTCCCTAAGAAATTTTTATTCTGAGGAGAATCTGGGTTGTGTAAACTAATAGAGAGTACCTTGAATTGTAAAGCTTTATGACTAATAAATAGTGTTTCTCTGCAGCTGGAATGAGTGGCTGAAACTGCCTGTGAAGTATCCAGACTTGCCTCGAAATGCTCAGGTGGCTCTGACCATCTGGGATGTGTATGGACCTGGTAAAGCCGTTCCTGTGGGAGGAACAACAGTCTCGCTCTTTGGAAAATATGGGTATACTGCTTTTTCTTCTCTGGTGCATGTCTGAAGCTCACCTGTGAATAGTAGTGTAGCACAGGTTATGAGAGATAAGTTTTTAAATATTTTCTAAACTAGATTAACAGCTCCATGTTTGAAAAATCAGATACATAGGTGATTTGCTCCACTTATTCCTGGGTGCAATTTCACACGTGCTGCAGTGTTGTATAGAAGAAGTCTTCTGTATAACACCAATTTTATTTTTTTTTTGCAATCTACAAGCGTGAATTTTAAGATGGCAAGTGCTGAAATAACTTCACATCTACACCCTTGTAATGCATGGATGCCAGTGTACTGATTATTTAAAAAAAAAAAAATTGGCTGGCAGTTAGGCTGTGAATGCACTGTTATTTCTAGGGAGTAAAATGTCACTCAGTAAATCAGCACTCTTCAAAGTTAATACGCTATGATCCAATAGAGGGTGTATTCAGTAAATTTGTGGATGATAAGACTGAGGTGGGAAGGATTGTGAGTGTGCTGGATGTTGAACAATACCTCGAAAGGATCTTACCTAAGTGGAAAGGAGACTGAAAAAATAATTTTTGGTCGAAGGAAGATTGTGAAGTACAGGTACTTTTTTGCAATTGATTGTTATCACATACAGAGCGGGGAGCAGCTGCCCAGGAAAACAGACGAACAGGCTTGTAGTTTGGAGTGAGTCTTAAATTTTGTGTGGTTCAGCATCGTGGTTCTCTTGTAAAATGTGCAAAGGACATTGACTGTATTAATGGTTTACAAGTATGTGCATCAGAGACACTGCTGTACCCTTTTCCTTTCCTTTTCTTATCCTTTCTTTTTCCACTCATCTGGGGTGTATTCTGTTCTTTCCAACCAACTTCAGTCAAATTTCTGACTACTGGGAGTCTGTATCATTTAATGTCTAGCAAATAGGTGTGATGGAGGAAGGGCTATGCCTGGCCAGGCTGAGAAAAAAAAATGTAGGAACATTTTTCTGATATGTACATACTGCTGGAAAATGGGGAGAAATAGCCTGTTTTGTCTTGCCAGTGGATGAGAAGTAATAAGGTTAGACTAAAGTGCAGGAAAAGTTTAGATTATTATTAGGAAAGCTGCTCTAATGATGCTTGAATGCAGAGAGTGACTCTAGAGAGGCTGTATCTCTCTCATTGAGGAAACTAACGAAAAAGAATGACATTGCCTTAAGGCAAAAATTTAACCTGATCTATTGGACTATGCCCCACATACTGCTGGTACCTGTTAAAGCATTAAAGCACAGGACCTGGAAAAAGATAAAAAATAAATTTCATTTATAAGTCTTATTTCCAGCATGTGGAACTTGGATGACGTAGAGGGAGAGAAACCAACAAAAAGTTTTGAGATTTATAGTTTTTAAATGAAAACTGGCATACCAAAAGTGATGTGCAAATTCAAGGTCAGATGGTCTTTCTAATTGTTATTTTTCATTTTTAATGGTTCACTTTTTTAAATGTTCCTGTCAGCTGTATTTATCTTAAGTTGTTAGAGTTAATTGATCAGCTCTTATTGCAGAGGTAATGCACTTGATTTCTTGGGGCATCTTTTATGGGTGGATCAGCACAAGTATGCAAGGTAAGCAGGGTTTTGCAAAGAAAAGATGTAGTCAGTTACCTTGTGAAGTTCTGTTCACTGCACACTTTCAATTGTCAATTCAATTTCAGGCATTGATGGAGAAAGTGGTGTGTGGAGAATTGTGGCATTTTTTGCTTGATGTAGGTTTTTTTCTTTTTTTTTGTTTTGTTTTGTTTTGTTTTAATTTGGCAACTCAGAATGCTGCCTTTTATGCTTCAAATGCAACTTAAATAGTTTTTTAGTTGATTTTTTTTCATACTGGCAGACCTAAGGTTACTGTTAGGATTTGCAAGTCAGGAGGAATACTTTCTGCTTCATTACAAATAGTAAGACTATGAAGGTCGAGCTGTCTCCTCAGTTTGTGTCCGTACCACCCCACTGACTTTGGGAATTACTCATTTTTCTTCCACTTGCTGAATAAGTTTTTTCTGACTTCACAATTTTCTTCTAAACTTCATGTGCCAGTAAAATAAAGGCTGTAGAGAACGCAAAATGCAAGGCACTTTTGCGGTAGAGTTCAATTACAAAATTTTGTAGTTTTGGCAAAGGAAGCCACTTCATTTTCTTGCAACTGCTGCTAAACTTTGACTCCTGACAGCTGTATTATTTTGAATTTACTAAAGTGATTCTGCATTTTTTCCTGCAGTATGTTTCGACAAGGAATGCATGACTTGAAAGTATGGCCCAATGTAGAAGCTGATGGCTCTGAGCCCACCAAAACTCCTGGGAGAACCAGCAGTACAGTCTCTGAAGATCAAATGAGCCGCTTGGCAAAGGTAATGGAATAGCAAGTAACCTTTAAAATGTATGTGGCAAGCATGCACTTCACTGGAGGGAAATGAAGACAGCTTCTTGTGCTGTTTTCTCCCGTGAGAATTCTCTTCCTTTGGTTATTTCGGTGTTTCACAGGATTTATACAAAGGAGTAAAAGAGATCATACTTAATTGCTTCTGAAGTATTTATTTAAAAAAACATTCTAATACAGCATTCTGCTGGAACAACTTAAGATCTAAATGTAAAGAATGAAAACATGAATATGCCTTGAGGATGCTTAAAGCCAAATTCCCTTCCAGTTTAATAAGAGCATTTCCTAACAGTGACTTGTGAGGACAGTCTGGTTTCTTTCAGAAGCTGTCCATTAGCTTTGAGGCTTATTGGCATAGTGTTTAAAAGTGTGTGACATACCTCTGCATTAGAAAGAACTTGAGTAGAACTGCAAAAATTAACCCAAGTTTCTTTCATTTAAGCTCATGAATATGTATTAGTATTTTCACCTTCAAGCGTTTGATGGCAGAGTATATTCTTGCCATCAAAACTACTGGAATTGATCAGTGTGTTAGTTACTGGACTGTTTTACTAGCTGATCTCTGATTATTCAGGTAAACTTACCTCAAAATTTCCAAACTGCTCAGTCTACTTACTCAGCGAGCTTTCCTTTTGATCTTGGTCTTCTGGGTTTTATGCAGACCTTTGTGGGGCTCGCAATGAAAGATAGATCCATTTTCTCATCTAAAGATTTATGACAATGATAAACCAATTTTCATATGAGGGTCTCTGGTTTGTTAGTGCAGTTTGCACTGAATTTATAATGGAAAGCTCATTAAAGCCAGTCCCCATTTCTTGATCATAGTAGAATAAATGCCCTCTGGCGTAAGGAGTCTCTGTAGAGAGACACTAAATATCAAGTCTTATTTCCAATTTGTCACATGGTTTTATGATGGATGCAGTGGGCTTCTGAGAAAGGCTTGGAGAGTGTAGGCCATCCCTTTCATGTTCTTCTACGCAAACATTACCATTCACTCTCTCTAGCTCAAAAAGCACAAATAAAGTAGAGTAGTTCAGTCTTAAAATAGCTCATTCTGTTTTAGCTTGTTATTTTGGCATTTGGAAGATGATGCCCAAGGCCTCTGAGGAATAGGAGGGAATTCTTTCATATCCCGTTTAAGAGTTGTAGTTAATGTCTAACAGAAAGCTAATATCATCACTGCCCTCATTTTTCTCTTCTGAAAGCTGTTTTGGGAGATGCTAATTTCTGAGGGAAGAGTGTTTTCACTCCTTTTTTTTTGTTGTGTATTTTGTTGTGGTCCTTTTTATAAAACCATTTTACCATCAGATGCTAGGGAAATTAATAGTGTTTCTGGGTATTGTGTGTATGGGAGCTTTCATTTGCACAGCTGTTTACACAGCAGAGGAGGTTCTTGTGATGTGTCTCTCCTACATAGCCATTGTTCAAATACAATCAGCTTTAGTTCTGTGACTTACTCATCAGTTTCTGAATGCCTCCTCATGCTACTCTGTGTGAAGGTATATTTAAATATAGGTAAAAGGACTAGGACTTAGGTGCATAAATGGCAAATTTGTGTGGACTTTTTTCTAGGTTTGGGGTTTTTTTCTGTTTATTGCACAGACTTGCCCAGTGTTGTGCTATTGATTGGTATCTGGTACCAGAGCCACTAGAGTCCTCCAGATAACAGGTAACTTTGGAGAAGAGCTTGTGAAGGATCTTTTCTCCGTCTGAAAGATAACTCTTTTTGACATGCTTCTGAGTTTGTATGTGTTTTTTATTGTTGCATGGAATTTGTATAAAACCACTGACAAGGTGGTCAAGGAGTTGCATCCTTTTACCTTAAATAATTGATGCTGTGGCAAGTCTCCTCTTTAAAGTTGAGGTGCCATACAGTTGTGTTCCCACAAAACACATGAATGTTGCTAGTAAAACTGCAAGTGATGAAAAAAACATGGCTTTGCATTCTGGAGGCATTGTGAATGCAGGTTTTTTGTGTACTAAGGAATATTAATGGGAAGAGTGTGGAATATTTTAGCATGCTCAAACATGAATGACATTAAGATGTTTCTCCCATGAGTGGTGTGTTAATTTATTCTACTTAAACTTAAAGTACTCTTAAGTTCTTTTTGATCCATTCATTTCCCTCACACCTTCTGCTGGCTGAATGAAATTAGATAGTGATAATGTTGAGATACTATCTAAAGGGATGCATCTTACTTAGTAGCAGATGATGAATGCTTCTTTCCCTGAAGGGGATATACTAGCATCTCTTATTTTAAACTTTAAATATTACTTCAAGACAACAGTTCTTCATATGTATCTATATGCTCACAGATCTTTCAGGTCTTGTATGCAGACTTAATTAATTGCTGTATTACAACTTTTTTCCTCTATAAGGGAGGTTTAAAGGTTTAAAATATAAATAATTTTCTTCTGAAACACACAAAATTACTTTTATTTTCTTTATTCTCTAGTGCAGTGAACAAGAAAATCAATTAAGAATTTGTGACCAAGTTTTTTCCCCAAGGCTTTGATTAGACAGACTTTAGCTCAACATACTTGTGCCTGTACTGTTAAGACATCAGTTTAGTGAGGATTTGAGAGTGAATAATGAAAGTGTACAATTGCTGCAAACTCTTCACTTCTCTATCTTCATAGCCACTTTTATTTTTAGTGTACCTCTAGTGTTGAGCTATGGAAGGTCTAGTGCACTTATCTGATAGACTGTGCAACCTGGACATCTCCCACTGTATCCCAAGTCTTAAATCTTCTGTGTTGTTTTTTGTACTAATATCATCTTTAGTTCTACGTGGAAGCAGCAAGCTGCTGTTGTGTTCCCCTGCATCCAGTACCTTCATTCCTGCTCTCCCAGGTCTCTGTGTCTTGCCTGTCCCCTAGCTGGGCAAGAAGTGACAATTGATGTCAGTGTATGGCCTGTTCACATCCAGATGATCATGGGTGGGCAGGCTGACCACAGAACAAAGTTAATGAAATAATAGTTGTAACCTTTCCCCTAATAAAAATGATTTTGAGGGGTCTCTTTGCTAGCCATTTTCTAGACATTTACTAATTTCTTTGAGAGATGAAGGAACTTCGTATCTTCTAGTCCCTCTGCATCTCTTGCATTGTGCAGTAATTACTGATTTATTTTGAAGAACACTTGTCATTTCTTAGCAGCTGGAAAGGTGATCTTCATATTTATGTGATCTGTTGCTGGATATTTCATAAACAATTGTGTTAGTGTATCTGAAACTGCAAGTAGTATGCTCTCATCTTATCTTCTGTTCTTAATGAGTCCTTTAAACAACTTCGTTGCTATTGCTACAGCAGTTTGTAAACATAGGAATAAAACTTGAGCTACTTATCAAATGACTAAAAGAGAGAGCAAGCTGTCTATGACTTGCTCTAAGATCTTCTGCTGACCCAGTTATAGTCCCATTCTGGAAATCTGTTTAGGTAAGGCTGACACGGGCAGAATTACTCAGTATGGTTAGTTTTTGAAATACTTAATTTTTGTTTGGCTTAGTGAGTTTTACTATATGAAACATAGTAATATAAAAAATGGGATGTCTTTCTTGAATGACTTTAGTTAAGAAATATGTTCCTATTTCTGCTATGTTAAAAATGCAAAGGGGATGTTTGGATAATTATTATGGTCTTTGCTGGGATTGGTATTTTAGATAGTAGACTTACTTTTATGGCATGGTTTGGCTGTTCACAAGGTGTGTACTGTGTTACTATGTACAAGGTAAGGTTTTTTTTCAGTTCCTTTATTTTTTTCCTCTGATTTTATATTAGTATCTCTGTTATAACTTTGATGCTCCTTTTCTTGCTCTGAGCAATTTAAATGTTATCATTGTGTTTTTTTCATGCAGCTCACCAAGTCTCATCGGCAAGGTCACATGGTGAAAGTGGATTGGCTGGACAGACTCACCTTTAGAGAAATAGAGATGATCAATGAGGTAAGTCATTGTACATCAGGTTTGGACTTTTGGAGGGTTTTATTGTGCTAATATGAACCTTCACTTGTTTAGGAGACTTAACTCTTAAATGTTTGGATATCTTTTTTCCTTCAACTGCCAGTGCATATGGTAAAGAAAAGAAATAATTCTTTGCAAGCTTAAAGTTCATTTTACTTTAGCAACAAGGAGAATCACAGAATAGATTGGTTTGGAAGGTACCTTAAAAGGCCATTTAGTCCATCCCCTCTACAATGAGCAGGGACATTTTCAGTTGGATCAGGATGCTCTGGGCCCTGTCCAGGCTGACCTTGAATGCTTTTGGGGATGAGATTTCTGCCATCTCTCTGGACAACCTGTGCCAGTGCCTCAGCACTCTCACAGTGAAGTCCTCTCACTCCATGCCTTTGTCTAAAGTGCCTCTCCAGCTCTCCTGCAGGTCCCCTTTAGGCAATGGAAGAGCCTCTAAAGGCCCTAGAGCCTGTTCTCGGCTGAGCAGCCCCAATTCTCCCAGCCTGTCTCCAGAGCAGAGGTGCTCCAGCCCTTGGGGCATCTTAGTGGCCTCCTAGACTCCCTCCATCAGGTCCCCATCTTTTTCATGTTGGAGTCCCAGAGGTGAATAGAGCTCTGCAGGTGGGGTCTCAGAGCGCAGAGGGGCAGAGTGCCCTACCGTGACCTGCTGCCCACTCCGCTGACGAGCAGCTCAGCCCAGAGTTAGTTTTGAGGCAGCCAGTGCACATGGCCAGGTTATGTCCAGCATTTCATCCACCATGGTGCACAGATGTCTTAGCTGTTTCCAGCTTCAAGTGAACTTGGTCATGGAAGACAGACTTTATTAATAATTTGGAACAGCTTGGACAACAACTGTTAGGCATGACTAACTTAGCTCTAGGATTTTAGGTTGTGATGGGAAGCTTTTTAGACATGTAACCTGTTCCTTGGCTTCAAACCAGTTCAACTTTAATTTTTTAACTTTGGATGCTGAGGAAAGACATTTATAGTTTTGAATTAATATTTTTTAAAAAGAAAATAATCTGGTAGTTTAGTTCCTAAATGAGATTATAACCTTCATTGATCAAAATCAGCTCAAACTGTTTAATACGTTACACCTGTCTTTCACCAAAGAACTGTTTTTTCCTGTGCCCTGAGAATTTTGTCGTCTTATTGGTAACTCAAGCTTTGGAAGTCAGATTCTTTTTTTAACTAAAATCTGTGGTCTTATAAGCCTCTATTAATATTTTGATGCTTTTTAGAAATTAGTCTATCATCTTCTTTATCCCTTTTTTTCCTTTCATTTTTCCTTTTCACTGACTGTAAAAATACAGTGAAATAAAAGTTTCTAGACCTGTGCTTTAAACAAAGAACCACTTTGTTTATGGTAGAAATTCAAGCCATTATGAAAGCATTAAATGAACTGAAATTACTCATTGTTAAACTTCTTTCTTGTTTCCCACACAGATTTTAAAGTTGTAAGCACTTTTTCTAGGTAAAGCATTTAAAAAATGCATTCATGAGCAAGTCTTCCTCTGAAGATGAATAAGCTGCCAATCTAATCTTGTAGACCAGTTTTATTTTGTCTCTTTTATGGTGTTGACTTAAAAAGATGATTTGTTTTTTCTGTATCTTCTGTTTTTTCTTGATATGCATAATTATAGGTAATGATTTAGGAAAAAAGCAGACACCAGCTATGCAGTGGTCATCTGATTATTCTGCATTGCATTTTTTTATACCTTTAGCCCACAGCTGGAAGCTGCTGATGAAAACAGGTTTTCATCCGTTATGTGTGAATGCGTATCATGAAGTGGGAATGTGAAGTAGAAAGAATGTCAGGAAGGAGGTGATACGGTCTCAAGTAGTTCTATGAAATGATTAACTGAATAATTGCTACAACAGCTGATAACCTAATTAATCAGTTACAGCACAAAGGAAGTAGGGTAATTGCTGTACTGAGAATGCTGAAGATTGATGCCCTGCAATAAATGATACACATCTGTGGTGGCTCTTTCCTCAGAGGGAAAAACGAAGCTCCAATTTTATGTACCTGATGATTGAATTCCGTTGCGTCAAGTGTGATGATAAAGAATATGGAATAGTTTACTACGAAAAGGTATGTGCCCTGCAGGCTTTATGGTTGTCTTTAAAAAGCAGCATATGCACCTAAAATGAATGGGTTTTTCTGCTGAGATGAAATATTCTGCTGCTGTAGAGCAGCAGACAGCTGTCGGTGGCAACTGTTTATGTACATACAAATCAAATAGTATAGATGCAACAAGATTGCAGATGTCAGTCATTTCTGTAATAGACTTCAAGATTACAGAATTTAACAAGTGTGAGTGATTAAAAACTTTCTGATTTATAGTTCCTTTAGTCATCCAGCAGTACTTCCCAAGTAGCTCTATGTAAAATTATGACTTAGATCTTGGAGGAAATGTACCTGTGTTGAGTGGTAACTTTATAAAATATGAGTTATTAAAACTTTGCACAGGAGCTCTGCTGTTGAACATTTTCTGTAAAATGAAAAAATGTAGAAGTTCAGTCTTTCCTACTGAAAATGCTGTGGAGTAATTAAGTAAAAGACTTCTGGATTGGAACATCTTGCATCTTTTCTTGCTGTATATGAAACAGATCTGCAAAACAATGCCCTCAGTATTTTTCTAAAGTTAAAATTTAATGGGATGAAGGATTAATGGTGAGCTTAACAGACATCAGTGTGGTATTAGAAGTTATTACCACTCTTAAGGTCCTGTGTATTGTGGAAAGACACACTGAGATGGAAAAAACAGTGTATCTATAATCTGGTTTCAAATAAAATTGTTTCTTAGATTTTTCATCATCTTTAGATTCATAAGAAGTCAGAAAGTTACTGAATAAGGCAGTTTCATTGGAAAGAGAAAGACAGTAGAAAAAGAAACTGGAGTATTCTTGAGACCAGAGGCGCTAACTTGAGGCAGCATTCATTCTGAGAGTTTTAAGAAGTTTAATGCAGTACACAAAACGTTAACATAATGGGAAAAAGATTACAAGTATTTCTGTGCATGTGACTGTTACTGGTTGACCAGTTTAAAAAAANGAAGACAGATCATAATCTGCTTCAACTATTTGTTATATAGCAAGTTAAGTCTTGGGGATTTTTGGCTTTCAGGAGTCTTTTCTGAGGACACTGTTTGGTTGAAGCTATTTTGTGAGTTTTGTGGTGGGAGGACAGTTGATTTGATTTTTCTTGTGACTTTGTTTTACTTTAGTTTCTTGGTGAATTTTGATAGTATGGTGAAAGTGTGTCTTAGGCAGCTGTCTAGGTTAGCTGTTAAGCATTTCTTTTTGGGGACTGTAGTTGACAGTGAGACCTCTCCACACATTTCAGATCTTTTTGTCTTTAGAATAGCTTTTTTCACAGTGCTTCTGTACACGTATCCAAGAACCAATGGTAACAGCATTGCAAGCAATGGTAGAGGACTGTTCTGCTGTTGCAAAACTATCTTGTGCTACAAATCCCTATGAAACCTACAATGTGTCAGATTTCCCCATGAACAAAATAAAGTAATTTACTTCTGTGGAAATAAGGGAAATGCTCTTCTGGAGAGCACAGCAGAATATGATCAAAATACTAAATTTTTTTCAGACAGCTAGCTCTTTACATGAGAGCTTGCTATACCTTTGACAGGTGCAAATATATGAACATGTGGCTTTGTGTCCTCTTGACTCTTTTCTTTTTGTAAATGAACATGGCATTCCTAAAAATGACTTCTCTTCCTTACCTCCAGCAACCTGCCATTTTAGATGAATTATTCCTAATATACACACGACTTCTCCTTTTTTTTTTTTCATCATTGTGGTTTTATAGATGTGCACGATACAGGAAAAAGATTCAGACTTCATGCACACATCTTTCCTTTTACATGTTTCTGGGGCATGGAACAGAATAACTATGAATTGCCTGCTTTTGTGGAAATAAACTAATTGAATCTGTAATAGTACATATTAGAGCTATAACTAAGCACAGTTTGAGGGATTTGTTGTTACAAAGTAGCTTTCCAACAAGTTCTTGACCCTTTCTGACAGCAGTAGGAAGTGGTACATAAATTAGTGCCTGTTTTCTCAGTTTTGTCATGCTTCCAATTACAGACTGCAGTCTATGTATTGGGCATTGCTAGTCCAGTGCTCAGAGCATAATGAAAGAAGGTTCTGTTGTCACCTGCCTGTGACCGATAGTCGAAGTGGAGATTACTTGTCACAGTTTTGTTGATATATTTGTTTTCAAGTGTTTAGGAAGAACTAGCCTGTTAAAGAGCGATTGATAGGATTTGAGGTTCTTTGACTTGACATTCAATTACAATGAAGTGAGGTGGCAGTGTCTCTTCCCGTGTTCTGTGTTAACTTCATTTAAATACAGCATTCAAGATGTGAGGGATAGGGTCTGCTAGTAATGACAGCATCACTTTTGATTCTCCATTTAGGCAGAAATTCTGTGTGACTTACCAAGTACAAATAACACCAACATTTATCACTAATGTATTTTTGTGCAGGTTTCAAGTGAAACATGTCTTTGGATAAATGATTGCACTGCTGCATCCAGTTAAGAAAAAGATAGATAAATTTGATTATCAGAGATCTTTTCATGGATTTAAAGGAAGAAGTAGTGTCTACACCACTGGTTGTCTGGTTTTTTTTTTGGTGGGGGAGAGATGTTGGTTTGCATTGGTGATACTTTAAATGGTGTTTTGGTTAAAGAATAAGATAAATAGATTCTCCTTGTTTATTTATACTCTGAAACTGATTTTTGGGCAAGTACAGAAGAATGTTGCTGGTTTAGAAAATTCTGCAAAGTTTGTAGACTGTCTTAAATGGACTCTAATAGTTGTATAAAGTCACACACACTAACCTTACTGTAGTGAAATATCTGCAGAGCTCTGTAACAGAGGAGTTTAAAGCAAGTTAGTGCTGTTTAGTATTGATGTTGCTTTTGTTTCCCAGTGGCAAAGTAGCAGTTGTCTCAGGTTCTGCCTGCACTCAGAAGTGTTGCAGCCAAGAGGAGCAGGTTCACTGAGGGAAGAGGCTGCTGAAAGCCCAGTGTTTGCTCCATGTTCTTGTGCTCTGGTCTGTCTTCCATCACATCTCACGTGGCTGTTGGCAGTTAGAGGATGTCAGGGATTTCTGAGACTTCCATGGCGTGAGCTAAAGCTGTCTGCATGGGCATGATCAGGAAAGACTCTTCAAAAGGATGCCCTTGGCCAAATTCAAGGGCTAATTTAGGCACTGGTTTGGTTTAGTTAGTTTATATGGTCAGGGTTGTGGTGCTGCACATGTTGCTCTCAAGGTATAAAGGAGAATTTCAGAAGGGTAGTTAAACAGCTGACATCCTTCTCAGGACAGCTAATGTCATTGTGCCTTCTTGAGGATTTCATTAAATAGTCTGTTTCAAAATATTCTTTCCTGACACCGTAACTTGTCCCATGAATGCTTGGAAAAACCTGATTTCATGGCAGGTTTTGGTTGAACTTAAGGCCTTGTTCGATTGTGCAGTGAAACACTAGGAATGATTTTCCTGGTGCTTGAACTGAATAGCTAGAACTTGTCAGCTTCACTCTGCAACATGATCTGACTGCATTCAAAGAGTTTAAAATAAACAGTCATTATCATGATTCTTTTGAAGGGTTCCAAAAAGAGTTGCCAGCAATGAGTGTGCAAACAATTTGTTTAACATTAGTCTTGGAAAAAAAAACTCCTTAGCCTTCATTTATAAAACATTTTGACGTGACACACTGGAAGGCCTTACTCTTTTTTTTTTTTTTTTTTAATTTCGTAAATAAGCAAGCTTTAGACAATAGTGCTTTTGTCATTCTCATCCTAGTGAGTTTTGAATTTTTAATGTCTGCCACAGACTTCTAATTGTGGGGTAAGTGCTCCATTTCTATCAGTCTGAAACCTTTCCTTTTTCAGTTAATGTATCTGATTTTTTTTTTTTTTCCACTGAGGGAAAGATACAGCAGTGAGTGTTAGTACTGCTTATCCCTAGAGAATCGTTATGGGACCTGGATACTATAAAGAGTTTGAATGCTTGTTAGTACCAAGTTAGTAGCTTGTTGCTACTGAATCCCTGCCTGTGTCAAGTTTTTAATACGAAGTTTTCGGGTTTTCATGTGAAGGTTCTAAACAGCATGGAGACGTGTCACTGGGACATTGGAATCTTTTGTTTCTATAAAGGCAAAGTCAGATTGCAGCCTTATAGTTTAGAATTGGAAGATAAAGTATTGGTAGATAGAAATCGGTCTATCATCAGATGCGTTTATGGAAAGAAGGATTCCTCCCACCTGCAATGATTTCCTTGTTTTTTACGTAATTTGACTTTATGAAACTACTGTGACATGATCTGAACATTCTTCCTGGTGAGATGGCAGAGGCTTAGTGCAACGTGAATGCTCATCTGTCACTGTGACTCCAGCCCAGTTCAGTTTACTCTTAGTGGTGCAGCATGTTCTGTTATTATGGAAATACTTCGATGCTGTTATTTCTGTGCAGTGAGGTCAGAGCTAAGTTTATTATTTAGGCAATATTCTTTTAGAGCAGAGACACTGTAAGCAAATGTCATCTTTGCCTCTTCAATGTTTGCGTGCATGTTTTTATTTAAAGACTAATGAGAAAACAGCCTGCTTAGGTTCTGGGACCATCACCAGCCACAGGCAGACTGTGTTTATTTCCATTAACTAGGATATCTGTGTTCTTACTGCTTTTACTTTGACTTTTGTCAAAATTGTTGCTTCAGAAAGGCGTAAGACTCTAGTAAATGCAATTCAAAGTGTCTTTCTGAAGAAGCATTTTAATAATAAGAGATATTTTACTGTAGCCAGCAACGCAAAATTTATGTAGTAGGAAAAAAAAACCTGTTTCCCTGGGAGGTTAATGGCAATTTTAACTTGTGTATCTTGTTAGTTATGAATTATTTTTCTCCTTGAAACAACCTCTCCTTTGAAAGTTACCTCTGAAAAGCATAAAAGTAAAGCTATCCCGAAGGGCATATGTGATTGGAAAAACAGGAAAGAAAAGAGGGTAGGGGCAGAAAGAAACCTGAGCCAATTACCTCAAAACTTAGTTACTGGGGGAAATGTTGGTATGTCAAAAAATTTTTGATCTCAAATTCACAACAAAATAAATGAAAACAGACTGAGTATAATTATAGCAGAGCACATGTTATGTCAACCTCTTTTCATTCTGAGTTTGACTGTTTTATTCTGTGTTTTAATTGAAATGTCGTTTCATAGCTTTTATTAATGCTTAGTTACCCTCCGGAGGTTACGAATCACAAAACCACACTGCTGTGTCTGGAAGAGAGAGTTGCTACTTCTATAATATGGTGGCAGACTTTTAATTATTTTTTCCTTATGTCTGGTTCAAACAAGAATCTTTCAGCTTCTCCCTTCCTTATTTAGGTAGCACACATTAGACTCTAAGCATGTAGAGCCTCTGATAGATAGGGTTACATATATCTTGCTATATTTGTCTGTATTGAACTTTTAAGAGATATTTTCTGCAGCGTGGTGGTTTTTCTCGGAGACTGTTTGGATCTGGTGGAAATACAGAGTCTGTTTTTGTTTCTCTTCATGTCAAAAGACATGTGACAGTGGTGGCAAATTTCTCCACTCACCTGTGTGCCAGCATAGTAGTGAGCTGTCAAGCTGCGTCTCCTCTGGCAGACTTCCATCTGTCTTGCCATATCATTTGTCATCTGGGAAAAAGAAAAACTAGAAAAGTAATCTGTTTATTGTTTTATTTTTTCCCCTTAAAACTATCAGCAGTTGAATCGTTCTTCCACTGTAGTAGAGTTCACAATGCATTAATATGATGTATATTCTCCCCTAAAAATTGAGATTTTTAATATGCCTTCAACTTTTTGCCATTCAGGATGGTGATGAGTCATCTCCAATTTTAACAAGTCCTGAAATTGTTAAGATTCCAGATCCCCAGATGTCTATGGTAAGCATGCTCCATGTAATGCCATCTGTATTACAGAGTTACTGTTGAACTTTCCATAAATGTAGATGAAAGCTTGCCATCTTAAATATTTTAAAATTCCAGTGGAAAGATATATTTAACCAGTTAAAAAATATCAGTGGGTTTGAATTTTTTTTTCCTATTTCTGCTGCTGCTAGATTAAAATACAAAGATTGATTTAATTCTTATGTTCACCTCTTCCTTTCCATTTCTAATGTGCTTGCTTCTGAGGTGTAAGAAAGCAGAGAAGGGGGATTGTTGGCAAAAGAGGTCAGAGGGTGGGAAGATAAAAGGGAGCTGAAGAACAGGAATGTAGAATTTAGAGACTGGTGCAGTAACTCTTGGTCACTTCCTCTGTTAAAATATTTTCTCCCTACACTTTCTTGTATGTTGTCTTTCATGTAGACAGTGCCTAAATACAGTTCTAGAAAAGATTTCCATTATTGTGGATGCCAATTCAGTGGGACTGGTATTGGCAGCTTTGGGAACCTTAATGTAAGTGGGCTTGTACTGGCAACACTGTTTGAGCACCGTGTAATCNTCCTATTGTGGCTCCTACTGTTGCTAACATGGTATTAACAGTGGGACAGGTTTTTTGAGATGTTTTTTCTTGCATACAAAGCTTTATGCTGCAAACATCATCCTAAAGAAAATGTTTATAAGGTCTCTAGCAGGTTTGAGTGCTGTCAATCACGGATGTGTTGACTGAAATGCTTAACATTTTGCAGCAATTCACCAAAAGGCAAGGTGGGGTTTGTTAATGCTAAGTCATAAATTGAAACAGACCCTCAAAACTCCCAACAACCCTCCACATATTATTAAAGGAGTTTTTTTGTAAATAAGCAAACAAAAACAGAAGATGCTGTACTTTCAGATTTGAATTTTCATTGCCATGCATTTTTCATGAGACTGGTGAGACTTCAGTGGATGGGTTTGTTTCAATAGTTACTTTCTCTAAAATTTAGTATTTATAAATACTGACTTACCCTCTGCATTTAGGAAAACTTAGTAGAAAGCAAACATCACAAACTTGCTCGAAGTTTAAGAAGTGGACCTTCTGATCATGACCTGAAGCCTAATGCAACTACACGAGACCAGCTTAATGTAAGTCAGTCATATGATAGCTCAGTTCAAATTTTATTAGTTAGTTGATAATAATATATCGTGTCACTTTAAGGAAATACAGTTAATTTCAGTTCATAGAAAATCATGAATTAAATGTTTCAGAGTGCTTAGTTAGAAGGGCCCAACTCAGAAAGGAACACAAGGTGCTTGTTCATTGTATTTTTTTTAAGCCATGTAGGGAGATAAAGAATGTGTATTTTGTGCATGTCATGTAGGTGTGAATGATACACTTAAAGCAACTGTGTTCGCCTGCACTGTCAATTCAATCAACCATGTAACTGAGGAGCATCACCATGACGCCATAGCTCTGTGTTCTTGGGAAGCTTTTTTTTTTCC
>VZTT01072315.1:7793-28123 GCA_013400855.1 Buphagus erythrorhynchus
AAATCCTGCTGCTCTGTAGTTGATAGACCTAGCAAACACTTCAAACAGATCTCATCTCACTACCCATACATTTGTGACCTGCTGCTTCCACAGGCACTGCTACCAGATGCTGCAATTTTCTGGTTGGCCTTTCCAGTTACCTCAGGGAAAAAAAAAAAAAAAATCTTCCTTCTCTATCTGCAAAAGTCCAGGAAAATGTACGTTTAGCATGCCAAACTGTATGCACTTTAAGCCCTGAATTTCCAAAACCTTAAAGGAAGTCTGAGCAATAAAAGCTTTCTATAATTTATTATTTTGCCTAGAAGATGGGGGATAAAATGCACAATTGAAAGACTTCACACAGTTATGTACCCAACAACTGTATTGCTGACAAAGAGCCGTTAGTTACTTTGACTTCCATCACAATCAATCTTTGAAAAAGTGCTCAACTATTACCAAACTTTATATACATTAGCTTCCTGCACAAAGTTGAAGTATTACAAGAGGGTAAAATATTCCTGCTTCAACAGCTTCTTCACAAAATCTATCTCTATTTAAGAAAAAAAAAATTATGTTAGTGCATGTGACTTCAAGTTTCTTACTTCCCCTTTCCTTAAACAGTCTTGTACCAAAAATTTACACAATAGGTTGTTTCAATTTATTCAGTTTTACACAGAAAGATTTCATACATTTTTTTTCCATCTCTAACTTTCAGATAACCCAGAACTATGGAAGGTAAGATGTGTGCTGTTTTCTTCCCCTATTTCATGGATATACATTGATTGAAACAGAAGTAAAAGTAGAAGTCTTTATATACAGATTCATCAAACATGGTATGCTTTAATCTGATTTAGAAAAGAGCCTGTAGATGCTATAATGTATTTGAATGCATAATGGCATAGGTAAAAAAAAAAAAAANNNNGACATGTTGTATAGCACAAAACAAAAAGAAAAAACAAAATTCAATGGAGGTCCATGTTAACAGAACACACTAAACATGTCCTAAAAGAAATTGAAATGAATAAAGAAAATTTAAAGCTATAAGTTTTTCCAACAATATTAGATTTTGTTTTGTATTGAGGTTCATGTCCTTGATGACAGGTAAATACATTACTGCAAGTAACCAATATACATCCCTTGATCAAACACTACAAGTCCACATCAGGAATTTAAATGTTCATAACTTCTTTATAAAATAATTTTACACCTGCTGAAATATATCCTTCTCTCCATGCTTTCTCCCCACAATCCTTTCTTTCCTTGAAAAAATAGTATCATTACCCAGTGAAAACTTTATTTGCATAATTTTTAAGGCTATAGGGTATCAGGCAGTCATTCATGATATCACAGATATAATAATACATAGTTCATCCGTTGGTCACACGTTTTGACCGTGCATGTCAGGCAGAAATAGGTTCAAATGTTGTAGAACTTGAAAGTGAACAGCTTTTCCCTATCACATGTAAAATACACTGCTGATTCCAAAGCCAGAATTCCTGGGTGTTACACTGATATCAGGATCAGTTGGCTTTCCACATGGGATTCATCTGCAAGAAGTCTCAAAGCTTGTCAGCATTGGCATTCTAGGATCTCCATTTTCCACAGTGGCATATTCTACTTCTGTTACCTAATAGAAAAAAAAGACTCTCTCCTGCCTCTGAAGCACTAAGAAGGGCTGTTCTTTGGCCATGCTTTCTGAGCCCTCTGATTGTGCCATGAGCAAGGAGGATTACTTCAAGGGGCAATGACTGCTCTTATGAGGTTTTAAGACTAATTTCAAAACTTCACCTATACAATCAGATATTGCATCATCTGGCAGCTATTCAAGAGCCCAAAATGCCAATGGCTAAACGTTTGGAGCCTGTGCCCAAATGGATCTTCAGCTTTTCAGAGGAAGAGCTTGTTCTTGCAGGAACTGAGAAGCACCACTGAATGCTTCTCTCTCCCCCCACTTTATTTATTCACCTCTAAAAGCAATTTATTGGCTCAGTGAGAGAACAGCTAACTCCCTACCTTGCAGAAAGGAGAAAGGACAACCTAGTTCCCTTCTGTGAATTCACATGGCCTCTTTGAACTCCTCACAAAGCCCCACTGGGAAGCTGCTCTGAAGCATTTTCTGGACTCTGGAGTGTTGCTCGGCTTTATGAAAATGCTGACATTATGACTGCGTCTTCTTTCAAAGATTTTGTCACAGTTAAGACAGGCAGTTTCCCCTCTGGGCCTAGCAGTAATTCTCTGGGCTGTCAACCAGCTCTAAAAGCACAAGATAATATATAAAAAAGAGGCATTTGCCTTAACTGCCTCTTACTTTCCAGAAGTTGTTAAATTCTCATACGTATTTTTCACCAGCCCACTAAAACCATTCATCTGATGCTTTTTTCCCCCCTTTTCTCATTTTAATAGTACAGATTCAACTTTTAGCTCTGCCTCCTCATACAAATGTTTCCCTGCCTGAAGTCTTAGGAATTTTGCTTGGACTTCTTAGCAGGACTCCCTTGTATGAAATAGAGGGCTTAATTTTTCTTTTTTTAACTGCACTGCATCTCATGAGCTAACAACTAAGGGATGCAGCCTGGCTTTGCATAGAAACTGAGATGTTCCCTATACCCACAGTATAACTCATTCCTTGAATCAAAAAAAATTAACCTGGATCAGCAAAGCTAGGAAATATGATGCCTGTGTACTGAAGTAGCTCTTTAGGAACAAGACTGGGTCCAACCAGGCAGCTAGGATGAGCAAGAGCTGTGCAGGACCATTGCTATCTCCATGGAAAGCCACTTCAGCCTGTATTGACTCCTGAAAACAAGTACAGCACAGGCACACCTGCCATGGATATGCATGGAACCCACCTGGCTCTCTGGGAGATTTATTTGCCCAGACCTCAAAACTGCAAGACCCATCCTAGAGTTATTCCATGCCAGAGCTGGCCCTGGAAGCAATCCATCCACCTCCACGCATATTTGAATGGGATCTGTCAAGTGGGAGCTGGCTCCTGTTGCCTGCTATGGGTAGTGGTGCCAGTGGGCAGCCTTGCCTCCTGCCCTGCACTAAAGCATTCCCACCCTGGAGAAACAATCCCATGCCATTAACAGATTAGAAAGAACAGGAATGTGCACTTTTTCTCAGCCTTGGTGTTGGGAGAACATCATCAAAATAGTTGGAACTGAAACTACATCCACACTGATGCTTCAGATCCAAGTCCCATATTTTCAGGAAGAAAGCAGGATGAGGGAGAGTTTTCCTTGTATCTCATATTTTCTCTGTGAACATCCAGAGAAAGAAAATATGAAATGCAATGGTCTGCTAAGGCCATAGTACCCTTTAATTTATTGCAAAATAGGGCCAGATATTCTGTGTATTGAGGCAAACTACTGCATGGAAAATGATGATGCAGGATAATGTAGCATGGTTATGGTACACTTAGAAATTCTAAACACAAGTATGTTTAGGGGTTTTTTTAATGTCTTGGCTTAAGAGGATTCTGAATCCCCTAAAAGCATGCTTCTTTTCTATACTTCATGTACCAACCTAATTAATTTTAATTTAAAACACATAAATGGATCACATTTATTTTAACACACAAGTTCTAAGACAAACAAGGTTTCATGTGTCTCAAATACTTATATATCAGGATGTTTCTTCATGGAATATTTTTGCTGGTCCCACACCTCCTCCTGCAAGAAGATGGTTATTAAGATAATCTTTAGCAAGACAAAATTTGGAAACAAGACCAACACAAAGTCAGGAATTTCTTACTATCCTTTCCAAAAGAAATTAATTCTAGGAAGTACAAAAGAAAGATGAAGAAAATCATTAACATAAAACCTTGTACCTTGGACTAAAGCTGAAGGTGCTTTAACCTGTATACTGACCTGCCATGAGTGTTATTCAAAAAGCAATGTCGAGTCTTTAACATCAGAGCAGAGTTTTTGTTTGTTTTTTAAACACAAGTGACAGTGTATTATAGACCAATTCATGAGATCAATACTGAAACTGTTAGAATAAGAGGTATCCGTTTTCCCTATCCACATAGCAATTTAGTCACTCTACATCCCATCATTAAAAATGACAGATTTGATATCTCTTTCTTTCCCAAAAGGGAACAAAAGCTGAAAAAACATGGGCAGCAAATGCAATGCAAAGATTTTAAAAAATTTTATAATACGTTATAGATGGGATATCCTTTTTAAGTGAAAGAGAACTTTAGATAGAATCCAAGGATGTTTCTGTTCTCAGTTTACAAAAATAAATTCTTCAAATTCACAGGGCTCTTTTCCATTATTTTCCTAATCTGATTTATGAGGTGACTAATAATGATGATTACTCTTAGTATTTATGGTGCCATAAAAATATCATTAATTTTTATTTAAAGTTAGTTCAGTCTGTTTCTCTGTCCTGTCTATCCTCTAGTCCACGTTTGCATTGGTTGCTATAGAAAAAGGAAAGAAAAATCAGGAATCTAACCAAGCCTAAGGTCTACAACACTATGAATTCTCTCTCAGAAGAACTACATAGATGCACTAGCAAGTTATAATGCTAATAAAATATCTCCTGTAACAGAAAATTTCACAATAATTTTCAGGCATCACAGACATGTTTGAGCAAATTACGTGGATTTTGATCTTATGCATTTCGAAAATTGTAGGTGAAATCTCAGTTATAATAGCCTTGGAGACAAAAATACTAAGGTTTTTGGTGCAATTTCGTCAGCTACAAGATGGACATTAGAAAGACTTTCCATAGTTAAAAGTGCTTGACTTAAATTAGTGTTTTCCAACCCTTATTTTTCCCCCAAAACACATTTGCAAGTTTTTGCTTGTGAATAAATCCCATGTCAGTTACTAGTAAGGACATAACATTGCTGCAGAGCAATGAGAGCATGATGATAAAACCTGAGTTAGGAACACCGAGCCATTTCACTGCTTTCTGGCATTATCCTGGGGGCATTTTAACATTTTGTTTACTCTCACAGTGCTCACATGCTTTGGGATACAGAGCTGTAGATTTTTGTTGCCAAATCACATTCCATAAACTTTAAGACACACTCTCTCAGCCCAAACATGAAGATCTACCTATAAATTAAGCATGGAGATGGAGATGTTGAAAATATGTAGTTCTTTACCTTGTCACAATTTCTGGCAGGTTTCCATTAAAACTTCAAAGACATGCATAGCTGAAGGTAAATCAAATAACACATGTGATGCTACTGGAAAAGGTCTGAGTTTGCAAGGATCATTCAACAAATCACAGCTCCTGTACTATGCTGCTAAGGAGGACTCCCAAGTAATAGATTTTCCATTAAGCAAACAAACAAAAACAACAACAAAAAAAACTAAACTCAAATGAACAAACAAACAAAAAATATGTTAACTGGAACAAGAGTCATCAGAATGAACACTGTGCACATACACAGTAAAATCTGAAACAGGTAAATCTGTTGGGGGCATTTTGGTTTAGATGCTTGAAAATCACCACTGGGCATTTATATAATTCTACCTCCAGCCAATAAACATTTGTTGTCCTTTGATTATGTAGCTTTACTGTTCTTGTTGAAAAAAATGTTATTGTTCTTCCATATTTTCCTGTTCATCTGAGATCTGCTCACTTTTTCCAAGTTCTTGATTTAAATATTTTGTACTTAAAAAAATAGACACACCGAATCTTCCCTGATCCCATGAAAATTCAAATTACTATTCAGAGAAGTTTAAGTTATGGCTAGTTTGTATTTTCTTGTGATTCCTATTAAATGAGAAAAAAAATCCACCATATCTACTTAAAAAATTCCTCAAGACATGGCAAGCAAAATACTGGATGCTTCAGCCCCAAACCTTTTAAACCATTTGAACACTTCAATATGGAGTCAAATTGTCCCACTGATCATTCTGTGTGACAGAACTGAAACTTAAAATTAAAATACAGCACCGATGTGAAAATTTATGCATTCTGGTGGAAGAGTTTACCACTGCACTACAGTCACAGTCATCACCAACACTAGGTTTGACTGGGCAATGTTCTTTTCCCCTAGTCCAAGCAAAGAAGAATATTTCCAAAGAAATCACCCTGCCACAATCCATTTTGCAGTTGTACCTGTCTGTCAGTCTTGCTCTGTAGCCCCAGCTACATAAAGGCAGGAAGGGAGCTGTTATGGCTTAAATCCAGACAGCAACCAAGCCCCTTGCAGTCACTCATTCTCATCCCCTGGGTGGGATGGGGGAGAGAATTGGGAGAGTAAAAGTGAGACAGCTGATGGGTTGGGTTGAAATAAAGACAGTTTAATAAGGAAAGCAAAACAAGGAATTCATTCACCACTTCCCATAATACCCAATGGCGACTTGGGAAGAAAATGCTATCACTTTGAACATCCCCTCCTTCCATATTCTCCCCCTGGCTCTATAGGCTGGAGCATGATGCCATATGTATGGAATGTCCCTTTGGTCAGTTGGGGTCAGCTGCCTCAGCTGTGTCCCCTCCCAGCTCCTTGTGTATCCCCAGCCTCCCCTCTGCTGGGGTGGGGTGAGAAGCAAAAAGGGCCTTAATGCTGCAAGCACTGCTCATCAGGAACACAACTATCTCTATATTATTCTGAAAGAAATAGAAACATTTATATGCTTTTATACTATGCTACTCTCGTATATTTTTGCTCTCAGTGTAGAAATAAAAATACTCCAGGCAGACAAAATTAAGGAGATGATTATTTTGTTGTTTCAAGTTTCATGACTACATCTCCTACTGGAGAAGCCAAAATGTTTCAAGTCTCTTTGGATGCATAAAAGGCCCTAGGTACATTTCCCATGGAAGTCACACCTTTTGTCACAGGTTTTCCATTACTTAAAAAGAGTAAATGAAAATAGGAGATACATTTGTAATTTACCCTAGTTCAAAAAAGTACAAACTGGGGTGTTTGAGCAAACAGAACAAAACCAATCTGAAAGACAGTTAAATTGTTCCTATATGCCTTGTGAAACACTATTCTTCTGAGACAAGAAAAGAGGAAATGATAAGAATTAAATATTTTAGCCATACCCTTCATAAGTTATTGTAGTAGTAAGTATTGTAGTAGTAATTAATGGTATTACAGTATCATCTTGTAGTCAGCTAAGCAGCAACAACTAGAGTTGAATCATCACAGCATAAGTGAGCTGCAGGAGATTAACACTTTTACAAGTGGCAATGTTAAGTTCAACTTAATTTTTCACTCCTGAAAATATCATTCACTCCTGTGTGACAACACAGAATCAAAGCTCCATAAATATCTCTTACCCTCCTTAATAAATCCCTGAACAGAGATGTTGAGAATACCTCTGAGGCAAATTCAGAAAAGTTTGACTGCATCCTGAGATGCTGGCAGCCCTTATTATTAGTGCACCTGTAATTTGCTGCAGCAAATTGCTCTCACTCATATAGAAAGACACAAACAAACGTGTAAGTGTGGTTTGACTCTATCCCAAAAGAGCAACCAAAGTCATCTGTGGACACCCTTAGGCTAAGTCAGGTACCAGTAGCCAAACCCCCACTGCAGCAAAGCTTAGAGTGAGCAGCAGAGCTCTGCCAGAAAACCCCAGCCACTTTACAGGAGACAACATTGCTGTCACTAGCTGACAGTCCCAGCCTACCCTAGCTGATATTCCTCCATGGAGCTGGATTGTGCAGAGACAGCTGGAATATCTTGGCATGTGCTTCTTTTCATTGATGTCTTTTGCCTGCAGCCAAGCAGTAAGGCAAGTATGTGCTGAGCACAGAAATGCCCACAGCTTGTGTGTGTGGTTTCTCAGTTTTCATGCAGACCAAGCATCCTGTTCCTATTTCCCAACAAAACTGACTGCAAGACAATCAGGGACATGGAAAAGTTTTTTGTTCACTCTGATCCACTTCTGAAAGTTGACCACGTGTCAGTGACAGATTTGGTTTAGGACCTTCTTAAAAATGAAAAGACCATTATCTGCCTTGTGGTGATGATGAAGCTGATAAGTACAGGGATGAGGAGAAACTTGTATCTCTATATTTAGCAGGTAATGAGGGCTAACAAGGGGGTAAAGCTCTACCGCTTATGGGAGTGACCTAGTGAACCACTGCAAGGACCCCAGCTCAGCATTGGGACCTTTTTAGTTACACAGCCCATCATCCTGACATACCAGCTCTAATGCTGAAACAGCCTGCAAACATACAAATACCTTTCCTGAGACACCACTCTTTCTTCAGGCCTCATGGGAGTCCTTGCAGCATTTTTCACCTTCCATCTTAGGCTTTAACTCACAACAGTGCACAACTTCCTCGCAGATCTTGTTCTTCTGACCCTGGCCCAGAATACATGTTTATGCTGAAGCCAGTGTGGATAAAACAAAATGTGGCCTCAGCAGAGGATTAAGCAGGTATAGAACAATGTAATGAAATGATAAATCTAATTCCTAAAATCTGGTAATTTGAATTGTAAATATAGCAGGTAGGTATTACCCTGTGAGTGTTAAGTGTCAGTGCTAACACTGCTGCACCCCAAAAAAGGTAGAAAGTGGGAGTACATATATTTGTGATGGAAAGAGAGACTATGAAATTAAGGGAATGTATATAAGTAGGAAGGCCTAGATAGGGACATATCACAGTAGGGAATGAGGATGATAGGAGATTTAAATATGAAATACACAGTTGATAAGATGGCTTGTGCAGAAGCTTACCCATTTATTTGGTGTGGGCATTCCTCCAAAAATACAAAAAAGTAATAAACTGATTAAACAGCGTAGGTCTCTTCAGAGTTGTTTGGTGACTGTACACAGTAGCTGGACAAATGATGGGAATTTGTTCTCTTTCCTGAGCCCATTAAAAAAAACTGCCTTTCATATTAACATCTCCTGGATTGCAAATGACAGGCAGATTACTAGAAGTGAGGATTTCAGGTTCTTGGCAAATTGGAAGGATTTATTCCTTTTATGATTCCTAGGCACACTCCAAACTTATAAGTAAGTACAAGCTTCAGTGATGAGAATGACAGCATGGTCCCCTCACCTCCAATGAGTAAAACAACAACAGAAGAAAAGATCTTAAGAAAAGGGCAAGTATTTCAGTGGAAACCCATCTGACAGCTGGCCACCTGTAGCTCCAATAAGTGATTGTTTGACATGCTGCTGTTGAGTTTTGTTAGCCAGCTATTCCCTCCAACACATCATGCTAATTTAAAGATTCAATCCCATATTTCTTTCCTTATTTTTACCTGATACACTTCAAAATAATCCAAAAAACACCATAGGACTGAACATTGATGAGGAAGTCACAATTTTACATTCAAATTATGTACTTGCAAACCTTCTTCATTTGGAAACATCATAAATAGCTATATAATATAAAATTTATCATAAAGCAAGTAAAATAAGGGGTCTAAACAAAGTGTTTTGATGAATTTTCATCTGGATTCTCTGATTTTGCAGAGCTCCTTTACATAGGAATTTCTGAAAGCATTAAAAAATTAGTATTATTATATAGAATGGATGAGATACTTGGCATTATAGGAAGCTAACTATTCATCAGCTTCATAGTCCTCTAGGGTGTATCACACACCTACATGGTACACCTGACTGCTAGGCCTGATTTTTCTTTTTTAAGCTAGCAAAGGAATAAAAAAGCCCACGTGAATCCAACAGCCCTCAGTTGGATAAATTTCTCAGAGGTTTTTACAAAGAGAGTTTCATTCCCACTAAGAGCTGAAAGAAACACATACCTCATTAAATTTTTGCCAGATAAAGAGTCTGTCCCTTCTCCTGTCCCTCAGATTTATCATAGAGACAACTGCTGAGTCAGGCAGAAAATGATATTTCAAAAAAAATTATCCAGATTCACTAGAAGGAAAAAAGAAAAAGAGTACAGAGACCTGCAGGATGTAGTAAAAAATGCATAGCTTTGAATTTGAGTGCCTTCCTCAATAGCACTAGGGAAAGTTTCTAAATAGGAAGAAATAAAACATGTTATCTATACTGTCCTTCTGGACGCATATGCATGCAGGTCTGGTCAGAGGCTGGTATTTCTAGCTCTTCATTATTATGTTTGGGTATTTTTAAAGCCCATAAGGAGTTTCTCACAAAAATTCATGTTACCATGGAAGGACAGAGTAACCACAAGCTCAGTAAAAACACTCCTGAATGAAGCTGTATGAAGTCATTGTCCACTCTGAGGGGGCATTTGATGTGGCAATTTCCCTCAGATAGTTTTAAAGAGTTGTAAGATGTTGGCTCAGTAACCACTTCTCAAGGGTGATGCTTTAACCATCACTATTCTTTGAAGCACCTTTTTTACTTAAGGCTGTTACCATATGGAGATCACCAACTGGGTTTCATCTTGTTTCAAGACTAGGATGTGGCATAAAGACAACTGTTTTCTTTTGATTGATGATCTTCATCTGCAGAAAGGCAAATGTGCAATGGATGAACATGAATTTCAGCCTACCAGCCAATTCTCTGTGACTGTCTTGTTTGGTTGAAGTAGCCAGAAACCCAGAACAAGCTCAAGAGCACAAACCTCACCCACTGTGGGGTGAGGCTGGTTTGCCATGCCCACAGGGATTCTTTGAGGAGGGAGAACACAGCTGTTCTAACCAACTTTTTCTCAAATGGCAGCACAGGCTGGGATTTTCCTAATGAAACCATGCCCACGCCATGAAGAACTCCCTACTAACATGTCTTGGCTTGTAATACAGGATGTGCCCAAAAGTATGTATTCTATCACCATCTGTTGAAATCAGCTGGGGCAGTGATCCTTATCTCTATGAGAGATATCCTCTGCTCATGGGCCATCTGTTAAAACCAGGTGGGGCAGTCATCTTTATCTTTTCCACAACCCATCGTTCCTGCAGGAGCATATCTTCTGTTAATGGGCCATTGAGTCCTGCTGAATGACTGATAAAATTACATCATCCCATTGGGAGATAGTCCAGCCAGGAGGAGGAGCCAAGACTTTCCTACTTAGATAAAAACTGAGATTTGGAACACCAAGGCAGCCTTTTTCAATGGATTCCAGAAGGAAATTGGACTTTTCCACATCATCACTGGACCTTCAGAGGAAAACTGCACCCTTCTACAGGACCACTGCTTCAACTGAACCACATCTGTCACTCCAGGAGGACTGCAGCCGCCATTTAATGGGACTGCTACTGTACTACTGTATTTCTATTTTAATTTTCCTAGTAAAGAACTGTTATTCCTATTCTCATATCTTTGCCTGAGAGCCCCTTAATTTCAAAATTATAATAATTTGGAGGGAGGGGGTTTACATTGTCCATTTCAAGAGGGGCTTCTGCCTTTCTTAACAAACATCTGTCTCTCAAACCAAGACATAACACTAAGCCCCAAGCCAGCAAATGCAGTGCCTGTCAGCCCCCCACAGCCACTCTGTCTCAGGGGCAGCGCTGCCTCCAGCTCCTCCATGAGGAGAAATTCCCCTGGCAGCCTACACCATCCATGCTTCTCCTTGCACCCTGGGCACACAGGAGGTGCTGACCTGGGCCCTCGTGTGACCTTGTCGCTGCCATCCCCATGCCCATGTCATCCTCTGCCCCATGGTGACTGGACACCTGGGACATGCTGTCACCAACCTTATGCCTCTCTCCTGCTCCAAGCAAGCCTGGGCCTTGTACCCCAGTGTGGCTTCTGAAAAGCCTGGTCCTGGAAGGATCTTGCCAACTATTTACTTCTTAATATATTTTTTTTTTTAATGAAACATTATGATCCTAATGTGGAGTGAAAGCATTTTGACACTGTGGGATGGGAAAGGTGATTGTCTATTTCAGGTCTGTCCCACACACCCTCCCAGATTGCATGTCCCATCCCTCCTTCACTTCAGCCCTGTTTTCATTTCATAGTTAACACCATCTCTTCTCCTGATTCCCAGACAGAACGTAAATATCAGAAATAATTATAATACTTACTGACTCTGCAGTTAGTGCCAAGAAAATAACCTGCCACAGTGACATTTCTCCTACTTTAAGCAGGACATGACAGCCATTGTTATTTAATGTCATGGAATGTTCAATGTTTCCATGCTATTTGTTTCTCTCTCAGTCTTATCAATTTGAGTAAAAATGGAATTTATTATTTTTATACCCAAAACCTGATTTCTGCCCACTGTCTGTAGGGCAACACAAGAATACATGAGAAGGCGAGGAGGACAGAGTCACCCAGTGACAAAATAAACCAAGGATATATAAATGCAACTGGATGTGAATTTTTGCACCTGTAAGCATCCTTTAGGATAAGTTAAATATGCTAGAAGGTGATTGACAATTTTCATCAGTCCTAAAGACTGAATAATTTAAATGCAGGGCCTCTTCTCATCTAATACAAAGTGCTGAGTACAGACTCTTAAACAAACACTGTTGAATTTAAATCTGGTTGGCACAAAATCTGAAATGGAGGAAACCATTTAACCCCACATGAGCCTGCATGCTCTGTGATTGCAGTACCATCTGGTTACTGGGAAAGTGGAAGGAAAATCTATTCCTACTGCAAAGAAAAAAGGATAGGGCATGCTAAACACATCTGAAAAAAGAGCCAAGAAAAAAAATCCCAAACCCTGTAACTGTGCTAGTATTAGATGATGACCTCTGTTTGCCTGGTCTCTCATTACAGCTCATGTTAATGGGGGACAAATCCAGAGCTCTGTGCATCCCAATATTCACCATATTCCTGAAAAATTGAGTAAGAGCCTGATGGATGGACCTTACTGTCATTTATAGAAAACTTCACAAGAGCTTTAGAGCTATGGGAAAATAGTAGAGCAAATCCTTTAACTTGTGAAGGAACCTACATGCACATGGCTAGGCCAACTATGTTAAGGAATTGGTTGGTAGCAAGGAAACCAAGAGAGATCTTCCTCCATTGTCACAGACCATTCTATGCTATGTGAGCTGTTATTCCATCTCTATCAGCCAGGCCTTTCCAAATGTACATACAGAAGCCAATATTTTCATCTGCATTTCCCAGCAATATTTACAGAAATGAATTTCCATAATTTTATCTGCTAATTAATCCTAGGGGTGCCTTATATAGGCACTTAACATCATAATCACTGTCATCAGCCAGTAACATATTAACTCTGGTGGTGGCATGCTGTGAGAGTTGGTCATCTCATTCTGTTTTGTTTTATTATAAAACTGGGGCAAACTGCTGAGATTTCAGATTACTGTGAGTTTATATTTTTCCTTCTCCATCTTTTCTCATATCTGCCGGACTCTTGCAAAGCTGACATGCTTTTCTCAGAGTCAAAACACCTCAGCCTTCATTCTTCCAGTGCACTCAGCACAGGCAGTGATAAAACTTGATGTTTTTGGCCTTGTGCTGTGTTTTAACACAAAACACAGATTGATATGTCACTTTTTTTTTTTTTTAATATAAAAAAGAACCTTAGTACTGTAATGAGTAATCCAACTACTTGTTATATTAGGATTACCCTTTTAGTTTTAAATTTTATGACAGCTTGCTTAAACACGACCTGTATTTTTTGCAGCTTTACACAAAAATGCGTCTAGTACACGCAGCTACTACTTCTGGGAATGACAAAGGTGAGAAATACGCTGTTCTGGGCAAGCTGTCCAAATAACCCTAATTGCTTTTTTGCCAGATGTCATTTTGCAGAATTAACTCTGACAGTCCCATTCCTGCCCCTTTCTTTCCTCACCTCCATCAAACTGACATTCCTTGTAATCTAGCTATGATTAGCTAGAAATAGCTAATTTCCACAGCTATGCTTTTGACAAATTTTCAGGAGAGGGTGTTGGCAATCATATAATTTCTCCTAGGTTATCATTCAATTTGCAGCCACCAAAGTGCTCTCTATCCTTGGTGAGAAACAGGACTGCTAATCAGAATCCTTTCAGGTAAGAGAATCAGTCTCAGCCAACTTAACCTCCTAAATAAAGATATGAACTTTTATTTTCTGATTTTCTGCCCAGACTACTAATGTACTCTTAAAGAACATTCAGTTTTTCTTCAGGGTGAGACAAAAAAGCCACTGCTCAATTAAAGTCATACTGATCTAGGATGTTGCATCAGTGTCTTCTTAAGACATAATCACAAACAAAACTATTTTGTGTTTGTGGATTCCAGGCAAAGTAGTCTGTTCTTCCATCCTGATTTTCATATAAACACATCAAAAAGCATGAAATTCTTATGAGGATCAGAAGACTTCTAAATATGAAAAGTGACTTACATGAACATCTTTAATACTTGAAATATCTCCAGCAACATTAGTTTTAAAGCACATATTTAATGAATATAATTGCCGCTTAAATAACTATTATATCCAAAGTATGAAACATTTATCTGATTATGAGATTTCACTGAAGCCAATAAAGCTTGTCTTTTTCTTTTCACAATGTGTCGCTACATTTTTCTTCAATTTTTAATCCAGATGCAATCTGGCATGAAAAAAACTGTTGGCTTCCTAGACACAGTCTGATAAGCCAAATTCCATGCTGATTCAAACCCTGCTTCAGTGGGAGCATGTGGGTTTCAAAGGCAGCATACAACAGTTGTTGCTGTTGAGAAACATCTGAAGAGACATGAATCTCCACAGCCAAAATAAAATTGAAGATATCTGGGATTTCTTTTATGGATCAAGGCTCTTGCCCATTTCCATCTTTGCATTAATCTACTGCATATGCTTTTCTGTTTGTTTTCTTTCTGACAGTACATGAATTCACAGTGATCAGTTCCTGCTTCTGTTGCTGCTGTATCAAACAATTTAATTTCCATGCATAAAGCAAGTTCCACTGGAAAACAAACAAGCAGACAAAAAAAAAGTCTCCAAAATCACACAGACAATTTTTGTTCTATATCGTAAATGGAACCAATGCTTTCTAATCCTGCCTTCTTCCTTTGCTATTAGCAAACTGTGTGGGGTTTTTTGGGGGTGGGGGGTTTGTTTTAGTTTTTTTTAAATGAAATTAACATTCCTATTTTTGCTGTTATAATCTGGACTAAAGTTCTTTTCTCTATTAGAAATATAATACAACAGTAAAACAGATTAAGGTGCATAGCCTTTGTCTCTCTGTTTCAACTGTGAATCTGATATGCACTGCCACTGACGCAAACAGAATTACACGGATACAGACATACAAGAATAAAAGACAGAATTGTCCAAATATAAATTTGGACCAAAAATGAGGCTTACCTTTGCATAAAAGCTTCTGATAGTATTGCAATTGGCAAAGAACATCTAGCTAAATATGCATGGGTACAGATAAATATGTATTTAAGCTATTCTTGTAGCTGCAAAAGTGCGAATAGAAATGAAACCTATTTAACTCTGTAAGAAGAGAAAGCAAGTGGGAAAATCAAACTGGAATCAGAAACGCTTTCACAAAAATATTCTTTTGCATAAAAATACCCTTTTATAGCCAGACACTCATGTAGGCAGACTTACTGAAATCTAGATAATCTTGCTTCTGTCAGCACCTGATGCAGCAGCAGCATGTGCCTCTTTATCAAAGAAGATTATTTTCCCCAGTAAGTTTATGTCCTCAATTACAGTTTATCATAAAACACTGTTGTTAATATTTACTCTGAGTAGAAGAATAGCTCTGATTATGTCTTCATCCATTTGATTTTTCTCTACACACATGGTCCACACTGGCTTACTTTGTTTGCTGCTGATTAACAGAGAACAAGTCTGGAGACAGCAGTCTATTTTAAGCATATGTTTTAGAGCAACTAAACAAGTCAGGGAAAAATAAAGTAAAAGTCAAAACTGTGGTATTTCCAGCATCTGTAGCAGAAGATCCCAAAAATGCAAGCTGAATTTTCAAATTCTCTGTTCTGGAGTCGTGTTGCTCAGCTTAATCCTTAAACACCAGGGCAGGCAAAAGACAAGGGTGAGGCATAAAGCACCATATTGTGGGAGGGTGAGAGAGAAGGTGGGAAAAGAAGGTGACAATCCACCAAAGTCTTAGAATAGTAATCCAACATCTGCTCAGATGAAGCAGATGATAGGACAGCAGCTGATGCAGTTAGTGAACAAACAGCCCCTTGGATAACCCCTCTTGTCTCCCACCCTTCCTCTAGCACTTTGAGGAGCAATACCTTCTAGTGACATTGAGAACAAGGAATCACTAACCCATCCTTTTTCCAGTGGCCTGGGGGGACCCATAGCAGGAAGATAACTCTTACTAATCTCAGTAGGGTAAGCAGTAGCAGACGGCATAAAATATGTCCTAGGTTTACTTTATACCACCCTGAGAAGACAGAGACAAAAGCTTAAATTTTACATCATTTTGGCCTTGTCTAACCATTTCTAGATATACATGTATATGCTGGGAATGGAGAAGAGAAAGGGAACTTATTCAAAAGCATGTAGGGGGAAAAACAAAACTGACAGAAATTTAAAGCCTGACTGCATTATGAGCCTTTAAGACTATGTCTAGAAACACCATACAATTTAAAGAGAAAAGCAATGCCCCTCCCAAATGATAGTTCTTCTAAATTCAGAGGCTCATCATTCTAGTTGGATACAGTTCAGCTGGACATTAGACTTCTATCTCCATCCTCCTCACCATGTAAACTATTCCATTTAAATATGCTGATACCATATTATGTAGCACCCTTTGTGCCTAAACTTTCAAAGCAATTTCAAAAGCATTATTTTTAACTCACACACAAGAAAGGCAGGGGAAAAAATTAAATGGTCAGTCCAACACAGCTTCTCAAACTGCACCTGCTCTCAGTACAAGCCAGTCAAACCTTGGCACATCCACGTGTAGCAGAAAGTCAGATGCAGAAGGCCAAGGTAGACTTGAACATGCCAGCAGCAGCACTGCCAGCATTATAAAGTTATCAGCACAACGCTCAAGACTATGCTGAGAAACAGGGAATAGCAGCCCCCAGAGCACCTCTCTACCATAGCCGTGCTGGGAAAATATGCAAGCAAGTTTAGCTTTTAGTGGGAATGGTGCTCGCACAAACCTACACGTGCTTAGGCACGGCGTTGATTTGACTGTAGGTGGAGCTCAAGAATACCTATCCAGTCCTGCATTTTGTGGGATGGATGCCAGACTCTCAGACTCTCCCTCTCTAGAGCCTGCACTCCCCTTACATCAAAAGCTACCACAGTGGTTTTAAACTGAAATGGCTACAGAGGGTCAAAGCCACTGAGCAGTATATTCAGAATAATGCACACCTGACTGAAAAGATGGACTATTCTCACTCCAAGTTACGTAAGAGTACTTGTAACTACCCATCCTGATTATCTGCTCACAGAGGCAAACGTACCTCCCAGGAACTCCTTTCTTTCCTTGTCCCCACCTTTAAGGCTGTTTCCTGAAAACCATGGGGAAACAGATTACCAGGATCCCCCCCCAAGACCAAATAACACAAGCACTACTAACCAAGTCTCCAGGTCCATTTATCCTAACTTTACAGCAGCAATACTATGTTCTTTAGGGGGCCTACCATGAGCAGAACTAGATAAGCGGCCCTTGCATTTGTTTCATTCACTGATACTAGACAGGAGTAAAGCCATTAGAAACACTAGCTTCATCAAATAATATGCTCTCTCATTAAGAAGTGAGATTTTTAGTAATCTTCTTTATTGTAAACTGCTAATATTTGACTTTTAAAATCAGAATAGATTTTTAAATAATTAGTATTTTATTGTTTCCACATGCAACATAAAAAAAACCACAAACCACGATATGTTATGAAGCTTACAGATAATTTGTTAAATATTTCAAATGGCATTTATTAAAATAAGTTTCTCAGTCTTAGTAATAGGACAGTACATCTCAGGTTCTGTTCCAAATTATACCCGTTGTTGTCTCTCAAGAATGGATCCAAATGCTGCTACAAGTTACTCCTCTACATTGCTATCTGAGCACAGCTGGGAGCAAAGTTTAGTGAATGGGCTAAAAATGTGATTTCACTACTTATGTAAGCTGGGATCATAGTTCCAAAGGCAGGATGAACCTGCAACCTAAAGGAATGTTGTGCATTGTCAGTTTTGAAGTTCATAACACAAATATGGCCAGAGTGTTCCCACCTAAGAAAACCAAGCACTTGTGAAATTCCTATTAATCTAGTAGCACCATTTAAGATGTAAAGCCAACACACAACTGGCCCAGTCCTGATTCCATTTAAAAACAGCGTTAATCTATATTAAGGTCACTAATGGATATAAAGGGATTCTGGATTAACATGAAGACAAATAGGACCAGGGTGTCTCTTGGTGAGGATTTTGAAGTGCAAATGACTGCACTATGTATTTTTATTTTAACTGAGTGCCTGGAATAGTTCACAAAGCTTGTATCCACTAGGGATTAGTGGACACATGTATGATACCATTTTGATGGTGCAGATTTTCAGGAGTATTATTTTAAGAAATTCTTTAGAAAATTACAAACTTTGCAAAAAGTAAAAACTTGGAACTTATGTAAGTAAAATAGAAACAGTGATGCCCAGGGAAATCAGAACAGCAAGTGCAACAGAAGCCAGCAGAGAACAGAATCAAGTTAATGATTTATCATTTCTTACATACTTCTGAAAAGTTTCTAACCATTCCACAGAAGTTGCAGCATCATTTGTGACAAAAATGAATGAATGAATCCCAGGGTGGACATAAGCACAGAACCAGCAGCAGAAGAGAATGGATCACTAGCAAGTGATTCTCACTGGCCAGTGCAAAGGGGGAAAGCCACACTGGAGGAATGCAAACTGCAGGGTGTTGGCTGAGCAGACTGCTTGATTAGCACTGAAGCAGTGAGTGGGCAAGTCAATGTCACCAAAAAGGTAAAAAAAACACAGGAAAACAATCACAGCAGCTGGGAAATGAAAAGGAGAAAGTCCTGGAGGTTCCACATAGAGCCCAAATTTAAAAACAAAATGGTGACATTCAAAACTGGAATGGCGAAAGAGTCCTCAGAGAGTAGCATCCCTCAAGCTGTTCTCTCATAATTTAGCATCCAGTCTTGTTGCTGTTATTTCTTACAGGATTTTTCTACATGCACTTAAAATTTATTTAAACATCAGTGGCTCAAATAAACACATACAGTGCTTTTCTAAAACACGTAAGGGCCAGATGACAAAAGTTTCCCATTTTGTCTATCTGTACACCATTTACAACAGAGACAGATTTTATGACAGAGCTCTGTTTTGCATAGTGGTTACCTGATTGTGAAACTCTCCATTTTATAGAAGTTGGCCCAATAGCTAGAAATGCAGAACTAAATGTAGAAAAAGTCTTCAAAAGTACACCAACTCTAAACATGGTTTGAAAATATTAAAGAAGATAAACTGCTCCAGTTCAGCAAAGGATGCAAGACTCATATATAAAAATACTAAATTTTGGGTATGCTGCAATATCACTGTTTTCCCCATTGCTTAGTGACAGGGATTCCAGGGACTCCAGTAATCTTTATGAGCTAAGTCTATTTTCTGGTTTCTGCATGCCAGTAGCAGCACAAGGTAACCAAGGGCAAGGAAGGCCAAGGACTGGGTTTAGACCATAGTCACTAGCAATAAAAGTCTCTGAAGCCCTTCCTTATATGCCAAGAGGGGAAATGGGAGAACAAACCAAGAACAGGAATGGGAATTGGCAGGAAATGAGCCTGGCACATTAGGTGAAATGCTATCCCCTCTGTAATGCTAAGTGAAGCACTTATCTGTGCAACCCTTCGAGTCTTGCTTTTCCCACTACACAACAGTAGCAGCAGGACTTCCATTAACACAGGACTGGATCCTCCTTAACAGCCTTCTCAAAATTGGAAACACGTACTCATCATTCTGCATTTTTGTCATGCAAGATTAAGTTTTCATGAGTCAAAATGGAGAAACTCAAATCCCAGACAAGTTGCCAGTAAGGGAATTAACAAAGCATGAGTTGGCTCAAAATAAACAGCACCTCCCTCACTGTCTGCAAAGATCCCTGTTCAGCATTCACTCCATTGTAATCTGTTTGCAACTATTTTTATGCATTTTCTCTCTCCTGCCAATTTTAGGCACTAAGATTGATCTGTACAGTATGTCAAATATGTGCTAACTCCTCAAACTCAACATGTTTCATGCAAACACTTCAATTTTGAGAATGCTTTCAGTGAAATTATTTTTTAGGAACAAGAAGAGCAAACTAAGACAAAAATCACAGGCTAGGAAGTGGGAAGCCCAAGTTCAAGTGCCTGAGCTCTCAGTGAGTGATATAGGGTGCAAAACTATTTTGAGTTGAGCAGAAAGGAAACCTGAGGTGAGGTATTCCACATCCTACCAAACAACCCCTTACCACACAGACCAAGCTTCTCTTCCCTGAACTGAGAGTCATATACTTTCTATCTGAAAAGGGAAATGCCTTGACATTCAGACAAAAAAAAAAAAAAAATCTTAAAAGTATTTAAT
>VZTT01072315.1:28136-40958 GCA_013400855.1 Buphagus erythrorhynchus
TAACTACTTTGTAGGAATATTGTATGGAAATTGGAAGCCTTGGGGAATGAGGCAAAATAGTAGCAGCATCCCCCAGTCAGCCAGCACCTGCCCATGCACTGCCAGCAATGCAGATGCACAGAGACTGACTCTTTCATTCTGCTTTTCTTGTCCCATGTTATGCCAAAAAACACAAATGTGAATGGAAAAAAACAAACAAAACCAAAACTGAAAATATAAATCCTAGGGTTTGGTCCTGCTGATGAAGATCCATTAGCTTTTCATCAGGCTTAAAAGAAAAGAGCATTTAAAATGAATTTTCAGAGTATTCCTCAATAACTAACTAACTAACTAACTGCAATAGAGCTGGAAATTCTAGCTGAATTCCTTGAAGACAATGAATACATTTTCACATTGTTTAAAATGCTAAGGGGAGCTGTAATTGTCCCTCAAAGCATCCTGACAATGAACCACAATAAATCAAGTTAAATATATATCAAAGGAGCTGCAGTATTGGGGAGATTGTTTTAACATCTACTGTAATCATAACTTAAACGACAGGAACAACTGACCAGAAAGACAATGTGGAGTTGAATAGTCCTTTAAATAGCTTTTAACTTATTCACCACTGACAGATCACAGCCATCACTTCTCTTTCATCCACTGTTCAACAGCAACAGGTTGGACAGACAGAGTAAAAGAAAAATAAGCAAGGGAAAACTCAAATTGTGTGCACTTGTGTTCTCAAATTTGCAGAAGTCAGTTGCACTAGACAACACATCACATTTTATTTTCTTCAGGAAGCATAGTTTTTTTATCTAAACTAAGTCAAACCGGTAAAATTACCATAACTTATTAGGCATCTAGACACTCCACACATCAAAAAAATAATTATTTTTCTGTTGTAAGAGCTCTATATCCAAACATGGTGCAAAAGGCCAGTTTGCTAAGACTAAAAAGAGGAAGACATGATCCACAAAGTTCTCCTCCTGCCCTGAGTTTTGAGAGGAAAAAGCTTAGAAAGACAATTTTGCATTTTTGAAAGATACTAAGATCTATCATTGATATCTAGGGGGAGAATTGAAGGGGTAAGGAAATGGATTGGAATTCACAGCTTACATTTTTTAAGAAGGAAAAAGAAGAAAAATAAATATTTGGTAAAGATCCTATTCTTGAAAATTCTAAAGATAAAGATCACTATCTTTGTTAGCTTCTTCAGCTGACAACATTTATCTGATAAATACTCAGTTACTCCAACAAAAGTCCTTTATAGGAGCTACTGGCACCATCACTTACTTGAAATGATGAGAAAAAGAGCATTTACTAACCACATAAAAAGACAGCACGTTTAATACTTTCAAAAAATAAAGTCACAAAATAAGTGAAAACAAAATACGTTTCTTACACCAGCATGCCTACTCAAGAAGGCAAAAAATGTACAGGAATTAAAATCTGAATCTGGTACCTGGTCCACAAGGTTTGCTGCAAGACCTACTTAATGCTGTAAGCACACTTGCCAACTTCGATGGGAATTGTGGTTCTAAGCACCACCGAACATTAAGCTATTTTTAATTAGTAATAATTTATGGAAGTGCAGTTCGCAAGAGGTACCGAGACCCTCAAACAAACTCGAGCTGAATTCAAAGCGCATCAGGCACGGGAGCAGCAGGTACCACTATCATGCATAATTCATCATAATGGGACTTGTCCAGCATGCAGCAGCACTGCTCTGCAGGCTGCTCCTGCAGGCAGCTGGAAGAGCTGCTGAACAAGGGGCCTCTTAGAAGGATTTTGGGTTTCACAGTTCCCCCGAGCTAAAAGCTCACTGCGCAGCTGGCGAGGACAGCAGAGGGGCTCTGCATTCCTGTTTGATGTCATTCTGGCCTCTGAATTAAAGACAGAATTTGTGGTGTGGGTGTCATATGAATCCCCTTTGAACTCAGAGCTGAAGTAAGAAAAGGAGTAATTTAAGTAATTCCTTGGGAATATAAGCCACTTTCTGCATGAGTTATTAAGACTTTTCAAGTCACTTGTAGAACGCAGCTGGAAGTAAAATCTGTCCTTCTGGGAGATCTTTTTATTGCTAGTGATGCTAAAAAAGAGACTGAAACCTTCTGGGAAAACCAAAAGTAAAAGTCTACTGGGAAAGCCAACACGTAACAAAGAAAAAAAAAAAAGTACCTCATGACAACAGTCGTTGGCAGCTACAGATAACATTTGTGAACAAAAAACACAGACCCAAATGTTGCAGCATAAAGCACAGATTCTTTTCATCTTTTTCACACCAGTTTGAATACACATTTTGTCATGGGATAGTGTAAAAAGCATAGTAAGAAACAGAGCAAAGACTCACTAGCTTTAATTACAAAGATATTAACTAAATCAATTTTGCCTTGAGATGGTTCCTTCCAGTACTACTTTCTCCAGCAGTAATTGCAGTCTTTGAGCCAAATCAAAGTACAGGGTAATTAGTCTTGTAAACTAGAGACCTTATTCAGCATCACTTGCACAGTCAAAACTCCTGCTGAAATCCCAAGGAATTCTGCATAATTAAAGCACAAAAAGGGCAGCTCTCAAGTTTCATCTGAAGAAATCTGGCTAGAGATGGGCTCTCTTGAATTATGGTAGCTGGTTCAGAAGTTAATACTTCTGAAGTATCCACCTCAAGGATGTGTTGCTAATCAGAATGTAAGGTTTGGTAGATCAAGCTAACAGGACAAGCAGTAGTTAAAAGAGGACTTTTACCTGCTTGCTTAACAAATGTTAAAGGTCTCTTTTGGGAGAGATCAGCCCTTTGTGAGTAGGACAGAATCTTCTGAGTTCAAATCTTAGGAAATGCTGCAGTTCCAAGGGGGATAGACCAACCCACCTGCCAGCTGTTACCCTGCATCCTCACCACTGACACAGGCATTTGTCTGAGCAAGTACCTAGACATTTTACCTCAATAAATTGGCAAGAAACAATTTTTGGTTTGGTTTTTGAGGAAAGAATGAAAGTCATCGTTGTCTGTTTTGCTGGCAAAGCATGCTGGCTGAACAGTAAGTAGCAGAGTCAAAGCAAGAGAGAAGGCAAGACCAGATAGCCAGTTTGGGATAGAAGAGTAAACAGGATTACCAGTTTACATGACAGCCAGCTGTTGGATTAGATCAGTAAGTTTTTGCAACCTGAGAAGCTACTTCAAACAGTAGGATCTGCTTCTTAAGTGTCACTGTTGAAATGTCACCCAGAAAAGGTTAGAAAGTTGGCTTAACCTCTGCAGGATGAGCAAAGACATGGTGATCCCTTGACTTCTGTACACTTTTAAAGAACGTGGCTCCTACTGATTTGTCTTTCATTTGAAAACTGCATAGAAAAAATTCTTTTAAATCATGCTGTTTTAATTTGAAAAATTTTCTTTTTAAATCTGGACACAGAACAAGCTTGAGGCATAAAATTAATTTCAGATTAGGCACACTTCAATTCAACACAGAAATGAGAAAAATAATAAAGGATACCTTTTGACTAGTCTGTAAAAACTAGGCTTATTCTTATATCTGTATAGAGTACATCTATACATAAATGAAAGAGAGATGTCAAGCCTGCTCAAACACTCTCACAAGACATCTAAATATATATATAACCCCCACGAAAATCCATATATCCCTGAAGCTGAGAACTTCTCTATCCAATTAATTTTCAAAAGTATGAAACATATAAACAATATCAGATATTTAAGAATTTTAAATCATTGAAAAAGGTGAAAGACTGCATTTAAACAGTAAGTTTAAAATCGAGATTTTTATTTGCAGGAGAAAGGCCTGCAAAGTTTGGCCACACATAAGGAAAATGTACAAAGACAATTGGAAAGTGAAGAAAGGTTTAAAGTTGTCAGCAGTCCTTCAGTTGTGTAAACACATTCTAATGGAAGGAAGCTGTGTCAGGGAAAGTTCAGATGGGACATTTGGAAAGGTTTTTCACTGAGAGGATGGTTGATCACTGGAACAGGCTCCACAGGAAAGAGGTCACAGCCCCAGTCCTGCAGAGATGTCTGAATGATGATCTTAGGTGGTTTACTTTAAGGCAGTCCTGTGAGGAGCAGGGAGTTGGACTTTATGATCCTTACAGGTCTCTTTCAACATGAGAAATTTCATGACTCTATACATGTGTCAATGAAATTCTTATGTAGAATTTTTATTATTGTCTCTAATACAGATATGCTGGAAACACAGGGAAATCGATGAAGAAGTAATCTTGATATTCAGAAAGTTGAACACGAGAGTGATATGTTAAAATTTTAGTTACCAAAGACATTAAACACAGCATGAAGAAAAAGAAACATCACAGTACTTCTAATGTAAAAGACACATTCAAGACGAAATTTGTATCACAAGAAAAAGTATGAGAGGAATCAGAAGTTTTAACTACAACCTTCAACTAATCCCAAGTTTTTGAGTATTAAAAAAAAGTTATCTATAGATCTCACTAGACAGAAGAAATAACCAGACTGACTAAAGCAACAACAAGCAAAACAAGTTTATTTTTAATAGGATTTTTCATAGATCCTTTTCAAATACAACTTGCTATATATCAATTTAAAATATGAGTGACCATATTTTATTTTAAAACTATAACAAAATGTGTACATATGTATGCACACACACTTCTGGAAAATCTACAAGACAGTAGTGAGTACTTGAGATAGAAACACCTCAGAATGGAAGAAGAAGGGTGTAACTGTTAATTAACAGTTTTATCATGCCTGATTACACTTATATAATAAATCACAATCAACTGGTAAAAGGCAAGTGGCAAAAATTCCTGGTGCTGAGGCTAGAAAATACAAAGGGCAAGGGAAAAGCAAACTATGTGTAGCAGTTTTATGAAAAATAATGTTTCCCAAGATGTGCTTAATGACAATTAAAGTAGTATATAAAGATAAGAAAGGGTTATGGAACACAGAAATGGAAGGGGCTTTAACCACATTAGAAATGTGACTAGAAGCCCACCTCAGTGCTATTTTGTTATAAAAGGCAAAGTTCTTGTCCTGCTGCCAACTGATGCATAGAATTCATTGCCTTTGAAGTTAATTATAGTTGTGCACATTACAATAGCTAGTGTTCTGTTGATGATATCAGCAGATGATATTCTCATATCAGTTTCCAAGAGGCATCATTTTTCTCTAGTTTAGTCCTTTAAAAAAGAACAAGGTTTGAAATGTTGACACAAATAGTTGACTTCTGCTGTTTGTAAATGCAATCCAGGCATTCTCCTTCCTTTCTTTTTAGAGCAGACCATCACCTCAGTCTAATGCTAACAAGTCTCTTGGTTGCCTTTCAAATATATTAGTTTTGGTCTAGTGCCATGTTCTGGTGTGAAACATTCCTATTTAGAGTGCGGTGTATATATAACCTGTTGCATGTCAAACCTAAAAGTGAAGATGGATTTATGCCTCTTCATATTAAAATGCCATGCATCTCAAACAGGGTAGAAGCTGCATACCTAGAGTGTTTATGGAAATGATATGTTTACTTTGCATGAGTAGATAGCAGGCATTTGCCAGGAACCCTGCATAAGCAAGTGCTTCTGCTACTTATTTTTGGGTAAGTGAGTATATGCAGACTGACTCCACATCCAAAATTCCTACCCCACTTGACGACAAAGGGATCAACTTGACAAATAGCTGAAGCTGTACACCCAGGAACACAAATAACTGTGATGAGCCGTGTCACTGGGGTATGTATTTATTAATAAAAAAATTTAAAATACTGGATTCCTTAATTGACATTAACCAAGCAGGTGACTTATCCTGGATGATAGATACAATATGCTAATCAAAACCAGCATGTCAGTGAGTGTTTTAGGAGAAACAAAGTACTTACATTTCAGTAAGAAACCTCAACATAAAAGCTTTAGATATTCCTATTTCCATTGGGGTAGCAGGTACAGGTGCCAGTTTGAAATACCTGCTTTATTGAGTGAGTGGCTGTACTGCATGCAAGTAAAAAAATCCCTCTCTTACCCAAAGATCTCTATATTAGTGTTTGAAAAATGAAAACAAATTAATCAGAGCTCCTAAGAATAAAAATGGTAATGTTACAGGACAGATTTCTTCTTTGCTCAAACAGAAAATAATAGAACAAAAGTTTGATTTGGGAATATTTTGGAAGTGGCTTAAAAAAAAAAAAGTCATGCCCAAATGCTGCTGCTTCTGTGGAAATAAAAAGGACCCCAACAACTTCACCCCTCCTTGTATGTCCTTGTCCATTTTCTCTGATCATAGCAAAGAGGGTCACCAAATGCATAATGTTCATGAATTCTCCTTAGTGTTAAAAGCACCTAAAAGTTCTCTCTGGTTTTATGCATGAATTTCAGTTCCTCCTGGAACTGGTGAAGCCCTGCATCTCCTCAGGGCTGCTTTCTACTCCCATTCACTGCAGGAAGAGTCCAAAGCATTTCTATTTCTCTAAACCCTGCAAGAGAGAAGCACGGCCACAGCAGACCCCTAAAGTTTTACTAAAAGTTACTTTGAGCTCTTATGCAATCAATAAACCTCCACCCTAGAGCCCAGGGAATGGACCAAAGGACCACAGGCAGCAGCACAGACCAGCCACGGTGGGACAGCAGCCCTGCACGCTGCTCAGTGGTGGCAACTGCTTCCACTTCAGAGCTCTAAGAACAAAACAGCTGGACTGTGCTGGGAATATATTAAGCCCTGAACAGTGCTGACCAATTTCTTGTAGCACTCCTAACCAGCCAAGGGAAAGAGGTCGCTAACCTGTAAGTGACTACCTTCCTCAGAGCAGACATCTCAGAGGACAGCCACCAGCCATCACGTTGTGCTCATGGACACTGAAAGCAGCAGAAGTTTGCTCCCGACCACGGGGTGATACATTGCAGGGCCTAGGAACTGAATGTAAGGACCACTGAACTCCCTCCAACAGGAAGCTGCCATCAGACAGCCTCCAAAAAAAAGGCACTGTGGGCAGGTAAGACTGTAACTATTACAACTTCTCCAGCTGTATCATTTTTTAAGTACAAGCCATTTGTTCATCACCAGAGGAATTACCTGAGCCTCAAAAAGCTATTCACTAGCAAAGTCCCTCCAAGAATCTCAGTTTAAGAAATGATCCTTGATGAACATTAATGTAGAAACAGTGCTGTTGCTTCTACTGAATTAAAAATAGCCATAGACACTATGCAAAAGCAGAAAAAAAACAATAGTGTACCAGCAACAGAAGAAACTGAACTAAAAAAGACTATTGTGGAAGACTCCAAGATATATTATTTGAGAGAAGTACAGCTATTTGGGGACAAAAAAAAAAAATCTGTACATTATGTTTTATTGTTGTACAGGAGATGCAATCCAATACTGAATTTTTGGAAATTGTTGAAGTACAGGAAGAAATAGTCAGAATCAAGCACTAGGACTTAAATTTGGTGAAAAATATTTTTGATGTGGTGTGACAAACTTACTTTAGAAAGCATAACAACATGCCTGGTTTCAGTTTCTATTCACTTAGCATCAAACTTGGTACCAAGACCATTACCAATGAAGGCATCCAGGAAAAGTTATTTTGAATAGATTTTGGCATAAAATAAAAGAACACTCACTGGTTTTGTAAGTCTGAGTCTTATCCTTGAGAGCTTAAACAAGAACAGCATGATATTATTCTCAAATCTGATGGGGGGGAAAAAAAAGCAGTAAGATTACAGAAGAGGGAATGAAAATTAAGAAACTCAGGACAACACAGAAGACTTGTACAGAAGAGAATGATAAACTAAAGTATATAGGTTTTGGTATTTTTCTCTCAATATGAGCTTAGGGAAACAAAAAAAATATCAGACAAATTTAAATACTGTTTCTTACTCACATTTACCAGAATTCCAAAACATATGCTTGGAATGAAGAAGAACTACTAGAACACTTAAAANATTACAGAAGAGGGAATGAAAATTAAGAAACTCAGGACAACACAGAAGACTTGTACAGAGGAGAATGATAAACTAAAGTATATAGGTTTTGGTATTTTCTCTCAATATGAGCTTAGGGAAACAAAAAAAATATCAGACAAATTTAAATACTGTTTCTTATTCACATTTACCAGAATTCCAAAATATATGCTTGGAATGAAGAACTACTAGAACACTTAAAAGCNTTTCTGTAAGCTGAAATTGTGGTTTCCCCTGCATTTAACTTTGGGGCTGGGCATACTGAAAACCAATGTAAAAAAAAAAAAAATCAATACTTTGTGGAAAAACTCTTTTAATACTGCTTTGTAGTTTAAAAAGAAAGAAGCAATGGAGTCACACAACAAATGACACATTCCTGCAGGTCTCTCTCAGATGTTGCTACTGAAGTCCCACGGAAAGTGCAAATGGGACAGGATTCAAACAGGCTGTATTCCTGCTGTCTGCCCCAGATCTGGTGATCTCTTAGTTCAGTGACTAAATATCAAACCAGCCTTTAGATACAAGCATCTGTTGGATCTGAGGTTCCTCTACCTACACTATTCCTGAGGTGTTAGGGAAGGCTTCTTCCCTAATCAGCTTTTTCTAGGCACACCCCTTGGCTCATACAGAGCCTTTGAATTTCTGCCTAATCCTCCCCAAGGTCTATGGTGGCCAAGCACATGTCTTATACTCAGCAGCTTTTCAGTTTTAAAATTGCAAGCAGTACAAAAATAAATCTTCCTGTAGCAAATCAAAAGGCATACGTTTTGTCAAAATTATCCCAAAGCTATAACACAAAGCCTCAAGATCCAAACCCCCCATGAAAGCTGCAGGAAAAATTACCACATGCTACAAGTAATTTTAAAGATAGGAGGTCTGTTAGTCAAACTTGGTGTAAATTGCAAACATAGTTTTCACTGATCCTTGCTCATTTGGGAGTGAAATAAATGGCTTTTCAACATTTTAATCACTCATCAAATTTACTGATTGTGTTAAAACTGACTGTGTTAAAACTGACTTCATTAGAGGATCACAAACACTCCTTATTACTGAGACAGTCAAAATTAACACCAGATAAAAATATCTGTATGTTAGCTCTCTATCCTCTACAAGTTCTCAATATAAATCTCAACCACTTCCATCCTAAAAACTACTGCCATTGTATATGACACACTAGTCATGACATCCCTCTCCTCTGAACAGGTAGAAGTAAAAGCAAAAAGCAATCCTGCCAGGATTTTTTAAATGCTCTATTTACACTTCTTTACTGTCTTCTCAGAGCTGCTGTGGTGTGAAATACTCCAAATCTGAGAATAGCTGCTTTTGTGGGAGACTTAGGCACATCACCATGCCAGAGGAATGAAGGCATGGTGTCAGCTAAATGTGCTATGGCAAATACTTCACTCTTTCTTGACAGGCATTACAACAGAAAAACTCCAGGCAATGAAGGCACTGGGCACAGGAAAGGTAGATGCTGAGCATATGTAAAAGAGAAAAACAATGTTAAGGGTATTGTTCTTACAGGTAGCAACTATATGATGGTTTGACACCTTTTTACCCTCCACAGACTGTTACATACTTTTCTCCTTTAAATTCCTGTTACAGTTTCATCTGTGAACCAAAATGCTGCAAACAAAACATTACAGAAATAAATCAATTTACCCTAAAATCACCTCATCCAAGAAACTCTTGCTATCCACACTATATACACAAGGGAACTGAGAGCATAAGGACTAAGAATCTCAAAATAACACTGATGGCAGAAGTAAGAAATGAACCTTGACTTTAAGTCAGCCTGTTGTGTCATGATTACTGAATCATCCTACTCTCCCCCTAACAAATCTGAATGCTAAGAAGGGATCAGAGGACTGTTAGATCTTTCTAAAATAAATAAAATCAGAAGCTCATTCTCCACTCCCTGTTCTCTGTATTATAGTCTTAACTTCACATTGCACAGTTCACATAGCAAATAAAAAAACCTAAACCCACAAGGCAATGGAAAACAAGCCTGCACCATTACAGTATATTAAACCTATTAGTGAAATCACTTCCCGTGAAAGCAACAGGATGACAATTCTAACCAAACTAGAAAGTGTATGTGCAGTGGGTACAATACAAAGCTCAGGTTGCAGAAGGATGATGGCATGATGTCATTTTTACTCAGTTACTGATGTAATGCTACAAGGTTCAGTGGAAAGCTCTTGGTTTAATACTCCCAGTCAATCAAAACAAGAGTTCCAGTTGCTAATAACATCAGCTCTCAGAATTGCTTTTAAGCTGTTTATGGGCCTGCAGGGCATCAGCAAAAAGGTTTATTTTGGGTTGTAAAAATAAGCATATTTTCATGCAGGGTTACAGAAGTTTAAAAACAAAATACTAGAGCAAATCTTCAGTTGGAACAAGTTGTTCATTCATTTCAGTAGGGCTGCCTCCTCATATTTACGCATTTTCAATTGACCCTGTCAGAGATGCTGGCAACTATTGCTTTTAAAAGACATGCATCTCAACCTGAAAAGAGCCCTATCCTCCCCAACAACAACAAAATGCCAAACAACCAAAACACAAATAAACCAAAATCCACTACACAACCCCCAAAACCCATAATATAGACAAAATACTAGTGTAAAGCAGAATAGTTGATTTTAATTGAAATATTTTGTGAATACATTTTTAGGTCAAGTATCTTGCTAATTATCCTTCCATGACAATTGTGGAAAGAGGGGGGCAGGGAAGAGTGGCAGACAAAAATAAATCTGAATTCATCTGATAAATGAGTTTTAGTAAGCTTCCTTTTTAAACCTCTCACTATGTAAACCTCCTGCAGAAATTGAGGGCATCAGAGCCTGCAGATATTTTTCTTTTTAAAAGTTTGTTGTCCCATTTTTCAGTCATGCCCATTCTAGCATAAATTTAGAATTGTCCAGACACAAACAAAATTCTGTTTTTCTCTGCCACATCCAAAGCCCATAAGAAGTGTAGAAGTCCTATTCTGGGAAGGATAAGCTTCTAATTTTGCTAGCCTGGTAAAACTTCATTACACAGATGTCTTGCTGTACCACCTTAAGAGGCTTAGTCTGATATTTTCACTACTGTAAGCCAGTTCTTACTTAAGTTGCACAAAAGCTTAAGAGATCATGGCTCAAATACTTTAAATTGACCATAGCAGGCCACAGGTGACATGCAATATCCCTAGGAAAGCAAAAATCCTTAATGGAACTTCTGCTTAATATAATTTTATTTATTTTCCTCCTCGAGCTTCCAGATCTCTTCTGACCCCAGACTTGCATGAAGAGGCGCTACCCAAAAAATCCTCTGACAGCTGGGAGTCTCTGGCCCATTCCAGAGCTGCATGGCCAGTGAGCCTGTCTTGGTTCCAACCTGCATGCTCTCTACAAAGATATGTTGTAGTCCAAGGCTAAGGCTGCTTTGGGACTGGGAGAGGAATTTGAGATACCATAGTTATTGTTTCTGCTCTTAATCATTGGGGGAGATTTACATTTTTTTAAAAAAGATGGCAATTTTAAAAAAATAAAGTTACTATGATACACTTAAAACAAATGAATTAATAAATAATTCATTAGTGTATGGATGGTGTAAAAGCATACTTGCACTTAAAGCAGATTAACTAGTATCTGAAGTAAATTATTACCAAAAAATGCAAATGAGTTTTCCACTGCAAAAATATTTTATTAATGTTGTTTGATATTTATAGCTGTGTTCAGTGTAGAGCAATAAATATCTTTATAAAAACAAAGGAATCGAGATTAATTCCATGCTGCTTAAGTGGACTTTAGGCTGTCTTCTAGACATATATGCAATTTTTAAACAGCACTTCTCTCTGAAAAGAAAAAGCAAACTTGACAGGTGAAGATAAATGTCTTCATTTTCAGTTTTTCACAGGAACCTTGTCTTCGTGATGCCTACAGATAGCCTGCTAGATATAAAACTAAACAAGTTCCTGAAATTGGCTGTAAGGCATAAAGTTTTACAATATTTGATATATGTTATTTTAAAGAGATAAAAAGATGCCCAAAACCAAAATAAAACCCCCATGGACACAAAGATAATACTCCAAAGATAACTCTTTCCACTACTCCAAATTCCACTAGCTTAAATGAAAATGTGACTTTTAAAGAGGTTCACATTTTCAATAAAACATGACCCAATTATCAGGCAATAAAACCAAAAATCTCCCCATTTTCTTTTAATAGATAATAAAATAAAGATATGGGTTACTTTTATTGATCTCAGATATTTCAATTCACCCACAAAAACACACATTCATTTTACATTTCCTTCTTTCTTTTCTAAAACTTCAGTATCTGAGGCTTCCCCTTCTTCCCAGTTTGGAGCCAGAGAAAAGTGCCCTTTCAGCTAAGTGATCTTGTGAAAGCCTATGGATGCAATCAGGTCAACGTGGATGTTCAGTAAAAGCTCTAACAGAAATCCCTCATCACCAGAGGGAGGATTCTCTGGTCACTGGGCTCTCCAATACTGCTGCACACTCATCCCTCTTTAGATCTGCAGCTGTTTTTCTCTGCTTCCCTGTGAGCACCTGCATCCTCCTTCCCCAAAATTCAAGCTGAATTTGCTGTAGCAAGCCCAGATATGAGCCAGTCTGCTCTGGCAGACCCTCGTCTTTCATCCTTATCTACAATTAATTCCATGCAGGACGATACCTCAAGTGTAATAAACCTCCAAACCTGTTGAGACTTCATTATATAACAATAGTAAGGATTTTCAGTAGCATTCAAGATGCATATCTTCAGGAAAAACAGACTCAATGCTTGGTTTATAAATGAATTTCTATTTCTCTTCAAATTTTTTTTCATGGTCCCCTGGCATATTTGGCTAATTCCTGAAAATGTAAGTTAAGCTTTGCACTTCCTATGTTTTCAGAGTTCCTTTGTCACG
>VZTT01072319.1:0-14602 GCA_013400855.1 Buphagus erythrorhynchus
GATCCATCCCCATATCCATCCCACATCCAAACCTGGAAGTCCCTTAGCAGGAATAGGGATAAGAAGAAAAGGGATCCATCCCCATTTACCTTTCCCCCACATCCCAACCTGGGAATGGCTGAGCAGGAGCCAAGAAAAAAGAAAAAAGGGATCCAACCCTAGGTACCTTTCCTCCACATCTAAACCTGGGAATGTCTGGTCAAGGATCAGGAGGAAGGGGATCCATCCCCATTTGCCTTTCCCCATATCCAAACCTGGAAATGACTGAGCAGGAACAGGGATAAGGAGAAAAAGGATCCATCCCCATTTGCCTTTCCCCATATCCAAAGCTGGGAATGACTGAGCAGGGACAGGGATAAGGAGAAAAAGGATCCATTCCCATTTGCATTTCCCCCACATCCCAATCTGGAAATGGCTGGGCAGGGACCTGGAGGAAAGGGATCAATCTCCATTTTCCTTTCCCCCATATCCAAACCTGGAAGTGCCTGAGCAGGAACAGGGATAAGGAGAAAAGGGATCCATTCCCAGGTACCTTTTCCCCCACATCCAACCCTGGGAATGGCTGAGCAGGGACAGGGATCACGAGAAAAGGGATGCATTCTCATTTGTCTTCTCCCCCATATCCAAACCTGGGAATGGCTGAGCAGGGACAGGGATAAAGAAAAAAGGGATCCATTCCCATTTGCCTTTCCTCCACATCCAAACCTGGGAATGGCTGAGCAGGGACAGGCATCAGGAGAAAAGGGATGCATTCTCATTTGTCTTTTCCCCCATATCCCAATCTGGGAATGGCTGAGCAGGGATAGGAATAAAGAAAAAAGGGATCCATCCCCATTTGCCTTTCCCTTTATCCAAACCTGGAAGTACATGAGCAGGAACAGGGATAAGGAGAAAAGGGATCCATCCCCATTCGCTTTTCCCCCACATCCCAACCTGGAAGTTTTGAGCAGGAATAGGGATAAGGACTAAAGGGAATCCTCTGCACCTTCCCAGGCTGCAGGCAGGGGCAAGGCTCCAGTTTTTGGGGGAGACAAGGAGCTGATTTAAGATCCCACAGCCTCCAAAAGTGGGAGGCAGGAAAAGACAAGCCATTGTTTATTGGGAAAACATGCCACGCATCATTCTTTGTCAGGTTACAGAAATGAAGGAATAAAAAAAGAGAGAAAAAAAAAATCAAAGACAAAAGACAGCACAAATCTGGGAGCTCAGTGCTTGGAAAACTGCTCATTTCCGTGGGGAAAAGCCTTCTCCACCCCATGTCCCCCAGGAGAGAGCAGCTCCTGCCCAAACAGCCTCCCCACCCCCTTCCCCACCCAAAAAAACTCCAGCACAACCCTGGGGGATTCTCCTGAACGTGAGGCGTTCATGTATCTTTAATTATTGTTCCAGCCACACAAATCCATGCAGAATTAAAATTCATGATGGTTCTAGGGTACGAGTGCAAACAATTTGTTCGGTAAACTTTGCTCTAATTGGCATTCCGAAAATTTCCTGTTAATCAAGCCCCCTGGGCTCGGTTTTACCAGTGTAGCTGTGCCTGGGAACGTCGGTGCTCGGAGGGCGCACACACCAGCGCCGCTTTCAAGGGTCTTTAGACGATATTAACTCACACACTTTGCCCTCGTGCTAATTTGCAAGTAATTTTTTTAACAACCTTCCCCGGCCCTGTCTTTCATCTCAAAGCTGCTTCGTTACTGCAGGCGAGAGAAGGGAGAGCGTTTGTTAAAGCCGGGACTAAATCAGAGCCGGAGCATCCCCGGGGGCGCCTGGAATTCCTCCCTCTGGGATTTGGCTCTCCTGTGGTTCTTGGCTCCCAAGTGGCCACGGGAGACACGAAATGATGTTTGGGCCAGTGTGGGAATCTCCCCAAAAATGGGGATGTGGAGGTGAGGACACCTTGAGCTGAGACTATGAAGGTCCAAGGTGGGGCAGAGCTGCTTTTCCATCCCAACCCATGCGCAGGGGGAACAGGAGATTCCAGGCTCTGGCACTTCCAACACAGAACAGTTGCCCAATTCTGGATCTCTTTCCCCCAAGGAACTCCTTCCCCACTCAGGGCTGTGACAGCGTGGTGTTTGCACCACTTAATTTGTCTGAAGTGTCTTTGGTCTTCACTCAGAGCCAGGATTAAAAAAACACACGAAGGAAACTAATTTTTTGTGTTTGGGCTTGGTTGTTTATTGAATCTTATCTAAATTACAGAAAGTTCAACACCACTTCCAGCCACCAGCTAAAAGTGAGCAAAATGGAGCTGAATCGAGCTAGTTACAAGGTCTTTGAAAACTGAACAGTCCAACAGAGAATTAACACCTATATTATTTATACTTTTAACCCAATAACCAAATTTCTGTGACCCTCAGTGCAGCACCGACTCTCCTGCCAAAAACTAAAACCTGAAACCATGAAGAAGGAAGATAGAAAGAGACAACGCCCCAAATCCTCCATCTTGTCTCATACCTATTACTATATTCTAAAAATCCCAAATTCCAAATCCATCACCATGTGAAATTACACTTTTCTATTTAACTACACGCCCGTGATTTTAACTCCATCACTCAATGTTGGAAGCCTTCTCCAAGGCCTCAGGTCAAAAGCAGTGTTCTCCAGGGATTCAGTGCCAGAAAGCACAGAAAGCTCAAAAAATCCCAAAGGTTTTTGGGATCCAGCACAGGGTCACCACCAGGAGGATTTCTGGAGCTTTCAGCCATCCCCTCCTTCAGTTCTGCAGCGTTATCAGGCCAGTCCTTAACTCTCATCCCAAGGGATTTGGGAACAGGAGAAGCTTTGGATCAGCTGAGCATCTCCTCCCAGTGGCACAGTGAGGCAGGATAATAAAAAATAACAAAATAATGAGCAGCTGACAGGGATCAGGGCCGTGCTGGAGGAGCCCTCCTGGATGGGAATGTGCAAGAAGGAAATGCAGGAGAACTGGCAGCTCCCAGAAGACACCAAAGATGGTGCACAAGAACAAACTGCTTCCTGGGAAAGCTGATAAGGAGCATAATTAGATGGAATTACAGCAGCAGCGGGGTCTGGGAGCTGGAAAAAATCACATGGAGAGTGGGAGCAGGCACATTCCTGGGGGAAAAAATGAGGGGTAACACAGGTTCACACAGTGGGAGCTGCACACGGGGTTTTGGAGGCAACCAGAAGGGCCCACAAATAAATCAGATGTAAAACAGAACAGGAAAATGTGGAGGGCCCTGAATGTCTGAACAAACAGAGCATTCCAAGCAGGGATTTGTCCCATCTCCATTGCTCCAGTCTTTATCCAAAGGTTAATTGTGGATGAAAGGTAATGAAACAGCTTTGAAGGGAACTGTGGGCAAGGCCAGAGGAAGAGTTTGGAACCATTTGGATGTGTCAGATGTGTTCAAAATGAGAGGATCTGATAAAAAAAACCACCCTGGAACACTGAACCCTTGGTGGTTATCTTCAAACTGATGAAGGTGCACAGGTCCCTGGAGATGAGAGAGGCACCTCTCTTTGAAGAGGATACTTAAAATTAAAAAAGAAAAAAAAGTTAGAAAAAAGCCTGAATAATCATCTTAATCTAAATTCCCTGAAAGAGTCAGGAGGAAAGGCTTAAAAACCAACTTGTAAAAGGATGAAAAAAATCAAAGAACATGGGTTTGTCAAGAGCCAGCCATGTGAACCCGATTTAATTTCCTTCTCTGATAAGGGAGCAGGAGGACAGGATGATGGGGAGCAGCAAACACACGAGTGAGGAGGACTTTTGCATTTTCCCACTAAAAAAAAAAAAGAAAACACCCTCTAAACCCAATCAGAGCTCAACTGGCAGAGAAACCACTCCTGAAGAGGAGGGATCAGGGCACAGGGAGGTTCTGCAGCCCCCACCTTGGCTCAGGAGGAGGGGCTGTCCCCCTGCCTCTCCATCCTGCCTTCCTCCAGCCTGGCAATCCCCAGCTTTGCCCAGGAAAATTGGGATTAAACCTTTGCTGTGCTGATTTTTAGCCCCTGGTGTCGGTTTATCCTTCATTTCCCCCCAACATCAGCATCCCCAGGAGCGTTTCAGCAGAACCACCCCGATGTGGCATTGTCCAATATTAACCTGGGATGCTGGCATGGAGCTTTTGGTGCAGCTTCAGTGACTCCAACCCGCTTGGAAAAGGTGCAAATCCCTACAAAAGCAGCCTGGGAAAGGATGGGAGCTGCACTCCTGCAGGGACAGATGGACTGAGGGATGGGGACTCCAGCCAGGGACTTTGGGAGCTGCAGGGATGGCTGCTGCAGGATGGCAGGAGTGGAAGCTTTTGATATAGTTTCAAACAATGTGTAATTATCAGGTAGCTGAAAATTAGCCCATCTGTGCCTCGGGAGAAGACAATGGGAAGTTGTGTGTTACTAATGGCTGAAAAGAGCTGGCAGCACAAGACAGGAAATTCTCAGGCAACTTTTTTTTCTGCAGGTAATGTAATTACACGGCATAATCCCCAAATCTCCTGACTTTTTTGGTGGGGTTTGATAAAGCTTAGGAGGTCTTCATCTCCCTTTCTGTTCCCTCTCCTGCTCTGCTGCAGCAGCACAGCTCTGGGGATTGAGGGCCTGCCTGGGCAGCAGCAGATGTGGGTGACATAAAACTGCCTTTAAACACCCAGCTAAAGACAATCCCAGGTTTTGCTAAAGCAGATTGTGAATTCCCACCTGCCTCTGCCACAGCCTCGCTCTCTGAATGCAAAAGCACAGAGCTTGTAACGTTATTTTGGATAAGATTTCCTTGCCTGATCCAGGTCAGTGCACACACAAGCAAGCAGCTTGGGTCGGGTTTAGGACCCCTTTTGTTTTCTCTGCTTTTGGGCCCTGCTAATGCAAAAAAAATAAAATAAAATAATCCCCCAAGCCCCCTGATTTCTTTAAATGCCTCGAGGATCTGGTGATGAGGTCTTTGAGGCACAAACCTCATGCAAACAGGGTAAAGAGCCAACGATTTTTTATATTCATACTTTTGTCTGGGGAATGACTGGGAGCAAATTGCCTTCCCCTTGCCTGGTTGGAATTATTCAGGGTGGGTTTTTTCAGCTGTTTTTTGCTATTCTCCCTTTCCAGAGGCTCGCTCCTGAAGACGTCTCAGCCCTGAACGGAAAGCAAAGGTTTCCTCCACCTTCAGTGAACTTTGAAGAGATTGATTTTCACCAGGCACGAAGGAAAAGCTGGGAAGTGACAGCTCGTGGGTTTTGGGGAGGTGAACGTGCCCATTTCAGCCCTGTTGGTGCAGGAGGACTCGGGGCATCCCAGCACACCTGGACAGATGCTCCTTGTGCTCATCCTCTGCCACACAGGAGGTCCTGGCCCGGCCCAGAACAGGGAGGAAAACGATTCCTGCTGGCTTTTGTCTGGTAATCTGAGGTCAGGGAAACAAAGTGCTTCCTCTGAGCTCTCCCCAGCGCCGTGGTGGGAAATGCAGCCAAGCTCCAGCCCGGAGAACAAAGCCGGAGCTGGCACAAACACAGCAGCTCCTTAAATGAGTTTGCCATTAGCCGGAAGGGCTGCAAATTGAAGCGAAGATAAGCCCCTTAGCATTTCCCTTCTTTAATCCCAGCCTCATAAAAGCAGAGATGTGTTCCTATTCAGTGGGCTTTATACAGAGGCAGGTATTTCATTTGCCCAAAAAACCCCTGGATCGGATAAATTATTAATGTTATTTATAAAGGCAATTCTGCCATTCAGCAACTTCTTTTGGATCCCTCCGCTTAATCTCGCTGCTTAGCATAAGATACACTCCAGTTAAAAGGCAAAATCACATTCCCTTACAAGGCCTGCAAAATAAGGGAGAGCTGAGGTGCTTGGAAAAGGGTTGTAGTTGAAATTCTGCTCTGAAGATTAATACATTTATCAGTGGCAAGCATAAGCCCTGATTTCCACTCGCTCGTGCCCTCCCTGTGCGGGGATGGGGCCTCACTCACACAGCAAGAGCTGCTTAAGCTGCTCAGAGACACGCTGGGGCTCCCAGAGCCTCTGGGGGGCTGCCTGGGGGCTGGGAGGAGCCCTAAGGGCAGAATTTGGGGGTCACTGGGGTTGGGAAAGCTCTCCCAGACCATGGGGTCCAAGCTGTGCCCCATCCCCACCTTGTCCCCAGAGCACTCAGTGCCACCTCCAGGAATTCCCTGGGCACCTCCAGGGATGGGGATCCAAACCTCCCTGGGCAGCTCCAATCCCTGAGCACCCTTCCCATGGGGAAATTTTCCCTAAAATCCACCCTGAGCTCCCCTGGCCCAGCCTGAGGCCGTTCCCTCTCCTCCTGTCCCTGTTCCCTGTTCCCAGATCCCAAATCCCCCCGGCTGTCCCCTCCTGTCAGGGAGTTGTGCAGAGCCACAAGGTCCCCCCTGAGCCTCCTTTTCTCCAGGCTGAGCCCCTTCCCAGCTCCCTCAGGAATTCTCCAGCCCCTTCCCAGCTCCCTCAGGAATTCTCCAGCCCCTTCCCAGCTCCCTCAGGAATTCTCCAGCCCCTTCCCAGCTCCCTCAGGAATTCTCCAGCCCCTTCCCAGCTCCCTCAGGAATTCTCCAGCCCCTTCCCAGCTCCCTCAGGAATTCTCCAGCCCCTTCCCAGCTCCCTCAGGAATTCTCCAGCCCCTTCCCAGCTCCCTCAGGAATTCTCCAGCCCCTTCCCAGCTCCCTCAGGAATTCTCCAGCCCCTTCCCAGCTCCCTCAGGAATTCTCCAGCCCCTTCCCAGCTCCCTCAGGAATTCTCCAGCCCCTTCCCAGCTCCCTCAGGAATTCTCCAGCCCCTTCCCAGCTCCCTCAGGAATTCTCCAGCCCCTTCCCAGCTCCCTCAGGAATTCTCCAGCCCCTTCCCAGCTCCCTCAGGAATTCTCCAGCCCCTTCCCAGCTCCCTCAGGAATTCTCCAGCCCCTTCCCAGCTCCCTCAGGAATTCTCCAGCCCCTTCCCAGCTCCCTCAGGAATTCTCCAGCCCCTTCCCAGCTCCCTCAGGAATTCTCCAGCCCCTTCCCAGCTCCCTCAGGAATTCTCCAGCCCCTTCCCATTTCCCTCAGGGATTCTCCAGCCCCTTCCCAGCTCCCTCAGGAATTCTCCAGCCCCTTCCCAGCTCCATTCGCTGCCCTGGACTCGCTCCAGCCCCTCCAGGTCTTTCCCGAGGTGCCCAGAACTGGACCCAGCCCTCGAGGAGCCTCACCTATGCCCAGCAATCATTTCCCTGGTCCTGTCCCCAGCCCCTCTGCCCCAGCCTGGAGCACTCCTGGGGTCGTGTGACCCAAGAGCAGGAGCCAGCAGAGCAGCCCTGTCCCCTCCTGTGACGTGTCCTGCAGCCCTGGCACACCCAGAGCCACAAACTCAGCTCTGCAGGCTCAGCCCTGCACCCACCCCATGGGCCAGCCAGGCACCAAAAGATCCTGCCAGGAGCAGTGGGATGTGGAGGTGGGATGCTCAGAGTCCCAAAAAAGATCCTCAAATACTCAAGGACAGCTTCCCCCATGGTGGCATTGGGGATCTCAGCCCCAGCAGGAGCAGCGTGGCACAGAACCACGGGGGGAAATGGAATAAACACAGGAAAATGGAATAAACACAGGAAAATGGGAGTTCTGCTCAAGATCCCCATTCCAGGTGCAACAGGGGCATGGATGGAGCAGCTCCCACATCCTCCTCCCACCAGCAATGGCTGTTTTGGGGTTAAACCCCCAGGAATGGCTGATTTGGGGTTAAACTCCCAGCAATGGCGGTTTGGGGTTAAATCCCCAGGAATGGCTGATTTGGGGCAATGGCTGATTTGGGATTAAATCCCCAGGAATGGCTGATTTGGGGGTTAAACACCCAGGAATGGCTGTTTTGGGATTAAATCCCCAGGAATGGCTGATTTGGGGCTAAACACCCAGCAATGGCTGATTTGGGGTTAAACCCCCAGCAGTGGCTGGTTTGGGGTTAAACACCCAGCAATGGCTGATTTGGGGTTAAATATCCAGGAATGGCTGGTTTGGGGTTAAATCCCCAGGAATGGCTGTTTTGGGGTTAAACACACAGGAATGGCTGTTTTGGGGCAATGGCTGATTTGGGGTTAAACCCCCAGCAATGGCTATTTTGGGGTTAAACACGCAGCAATGGCTTATGTGGGGTTAAATATCCAGGAATGGCTGGTTTGGGGTTAAACCCCCAGCAATGGCTATTTTGGGGTTAAACACGCAGCAATGGCTTATGTGGGGTTAAATATCCAGGAATGGCTGGTTTGGGGTTAAACCCCCAGCAATGGCTATTTTGGGGTTAAACACCCCAAATTTGGGAAGAGCAAAGGCAGCAGCTGCTGTGGGAGATGTGCTCCAGCCTCTGGCAGGGGAACAGCAGCTGCTGGCTCCCACATCAGGACCTCACTGGGAATTTCCTCCATGGCACCCCAGCAACGTCCTGGCAGTTGCCACAAGCCACCCCCCAAATCTGGAATCGTGGAATCCCCCCAAAATCCTTTTCCCAGCTTTTTCCCCTCTCCCAAGGCCACACAAAAAAAATGGAGCAGCCAGCTCTGGCTGAGGTTTTGTTGCAGAACAATTTGAACCCAGGCAGAGCATTTCTGTCTGCTAAACTCACCCAAGCCTTTCCACAGGAGGGTTCTGACAGCACTGTGTGTTTTCCATGTTTTTTCCACGGATTTCCCCAGCCCTGGGGATGTTCAGGATGTGTTTTTCCCCCTGGGCTGGGTGTGGGGACAAGCAGGGGCTCACCTTTGATCATTCCCTGGCACCGAGGGCTCCTGCAGCTGCACTTGGAGCTGGAGATGCCTCAGCTCTGGGCACCACAGAGAAGCTCACTTTTATGTCAGAACGCCTCCTAATAAGATTTTAAGTTTGTTCAGGGAGCTGGAATGAAATATTTAATCACTGCATCACAGCAGCATTTTATTCTCATGAAAATGCTGAGATGCCATTTGCAAATCAGAAATGTTTTCAAATTTTGCTTTGAAATCGCAGCGTCTTTGTGCAACTGTTTTGTGTGGGTTTATTTTTTTTTTTTAATTTTTTTTTTATTTTTCTTTCCAGGAAGAAACAAATCATGGGGAAAAATAGCTGAGATCTCAGGCATTTCCTCACAAATCAGGTGTCTGCTCTTGAGTCTGTCCTGGTGAGGCTCTTTGGAGCCATCATTCCCACTTGGAGCAGGGAGAAGCAGCCCCTGGTGTTGCACCCAGCATTCAAATTCCATTATCTTTGTTTCTTGCACTGACAACGAGACATTTAGGTTGGAGAACTCCACTGGGCATTAGTGCTGCTCTGAAGGGTTTGCATGATTTGAGATAAATGTCATGAAAGGAATAGCAAGTTCTGCTGGAAAAGCACAGCTGTCCTACTTTTTATTATTATTATTATTATTATTATTATTATTATTATTATTAGGTCCATTTTCCCTTTTTTTTTTTTTTTTGTATAGATTATTCATTTACAGTTCTTCATCTCCATATATATAAATTATATCTTGTTAAACACAAGAATCCAGCTTGGTTCAATCCCTCCTCAACACTTCGATACTTTCTTATCCCACTCCTTTCCCTGCTCCAGAGCCATCCAAAATCTCTGGGTCTAGGTGAGAATGGCTGAATTTTGAGACACAAATTAAACATTTTCCAAAAGGAAAATGAGGTTTTTTTTTTAGGCAGTTCTGGCCACACACAGTATTTGAGGTTCAAACTGTTCTTGAGAAAGGGTAATTCTATAATAGTGACCAAAATATTCTTGAATTCAGCATCTTAGGATCAAAAAGCCCCAAATCCCTTAAGATGTCGCCTGACTTAAAAAAAAAAAAAAGAAAAAAAAAAGAAAAAGAAAAAGAAAAAAAACCCTTGTGATTTGTACACAGTTTATTCACGGGGGTTTTTAATACAAAATTCAAAGAACTGCAAGGAGGAAATGTTGGCAAGCAGCATAAAAAACTGCTTAAAAATAACATATGAAAGTGTCAGAAGGAATGTGTATCATTTATCCAAAACACTGAGGATCCAAAATAGCTGAGAGAGGAGGGGAATCAGAAAAAATCCTTCCCAATGCAAGGCAGAGAGCACAGAGAGGAGACAGGGCTTGTCCTGGCCAGTTAATGCACAGTGGGGATGTCAGAATGCTACGAAGATTTTAAGGCAATAAAAAAGGCACAGCAAGGACAGGGCTGGGAATTTTCTGGTGCTGGAGAAGCTGCTGTGGTCCTGGAGGGCTCTCCTTGGATGGAGCTGCTCCGTGCAGAACCAACTTTTGGGAAGGCAGCAAAGCTGCAAATGCTGCTCTTCTAAATCCTGGCTGAGATTTGGGCCAAACAAAGCATTGGGAAGGCTCCCAGGAGTTGGGAATTACTGGGAAATCAGGAAGTCAGCTCCTTTCAGCAGAGCCATAACCAGGAGCTCACACTGGCTCCAGCTAATCCCAATTTTTCCAGTCCCCAGATGTTCCAGGTGCTGCTTTGCTGCTGCTCAAGCTCCCACAGCCCCTTCCAGCATGGAAGGGAAAGAGAAGAGGAGAGAGAAGAGGAGAGGAGGAGNGAGAAGAGAAGAGAAGAGAAGAGAAGAGAAGAGAAGAGAAGAGAAGAGAAGAGAAGAGAAGAGAAGAGAAGAGAAGAGAAGAGAAGAGAAGAGAAGAGAAGAGAAGAGAAGAGAAGAATTTGGGGACACCTTGTAGAAGCATTTCAGTCCCTATAGGGAACTTCCCAAAAAGATGGAGAGGGCCTGGAGGGGCAGGACACAGGGAATGGCTTCCCACTGCCAGAGGGCAGGGATGGATGGGATTTTGGGAAGGAATTGTTCCCTGGGAGGGGGGAATGGATTTCCCAGAGCAGCTGTGGCTGCCCCTGGATCCCTGGAAGTGTCCAAGGCCAGGCTGGACAGGGCTTGGAGCAGCCTGGGATGGTGGGAGGTGTCCCTGCCCATGGGACTAATCTTTAATGTCCCTTCCAATCCATGATTCCATGAAATGTGGCTGTGATTTCTTCCCCCCTAAAAGCAGATCCTGCTCAGGGATGTTCCCACCATCCAGAGAGATCCAATGCCTGGAAAGCTGCACCCAGCTGGAGCCTCCCCCCTCACCTGAGTCCTGCTGCTCCAAACAGGGAGGCAAACTGGGATTTTTGATTTTGATCCCCACTGCAGAGGGAATGGCAGTGCTGAGGCTGCAGCTCCTGCCTGGCTCCTGGGAAGCTGCCAGGGAGAGGGAAGCACAGGCAGAAAATGAATAGCAGAAGAGATTGCAGGTAATTATGTTTCTTAAGCTGTTAACAGGATTGGCCATTTGATAAATGAGAGGATTTGGGGATGTTTTGTCACTGACAAGGCATTGTAAGATCCGGGTGGAAATGGGAACGTTTCTCTTCCACGAGCAGGAAATTCTCCCGGGAATCTCACGCACTGTGAAATCCATCTGAAACCTGGATGCCAAGGCGTGGAGGAGCCAGGAGAGATCCAGGACTCGGGCTCTAAAAAACCCCACCAGGTCCCTCAAAGATGGAATTCATTCGGGTTTGGTGTCCCTTCCGTGTCCCCAAAGGTTTCTGCTCTTTCATGGCGGGCCCCCATGTGCTTCCATGTGGATTTTGGTGCCACCAGGGCCCCTCAAAACTCTCCATCTGCTTTCCAGTGCTCTGAATCCCTCTGCTTCCCTCAGCTCTGGGTTTGCTTTTGTGCTCCCTCGATGGAAAGGGAAGAGGAGAGGCAGGAGGGAGAGCCAAGAGGGACCCCAGCTCTGCTCCATCTGTGCCCCTCTGGAGGATTTGGGTACCCTTGGAGCCCCTCTGGTTTTTTTTTTGCAGCACCCTCAGAGGCTTTGATGTGATTTTTTAGGATGTCCCAGCGCTCTCGAGCTGATTTTCCCTGGAAATCTGGGCTTTGGTGCCCTCGGGAGTCTCAGTCCCAGCCCACAGCAGAGGCTGGGGCAGGACCCAAAATTTGTTTTTGCAGTTTGTGTGCAAAAGCAAAGGAAAGGGGGAAGGCTCTCCCACAGCTCCCCCACAGCTTTTCATTTCTTTGCTTTGGATGTCTTTTAGCAGCCAGGCTGGTGCAGGAGCTGTGGGACAGGCTGAGGATGAGGAGCAGGAGGGCAGGACCTGCTCCAGAGATCTCTTACAAGTGAACAATGCATCAAACAAACCAAAAATCATCTTGTCTCTACTTGTGGCTCGCTCCACTTTTTATTTCCAAGAGGAAAACTATCCCAGCATGGTGGTGGATTCCTGCTCAAGCCTCCCTGAGTGTGAATCCCCAGCCAGGAGCAGCTCACAGCTCCCCTGGGGCAGATTCTCAAGGGGTAAATGAAGGCAAAATCCAGTTCCTGCTCCTTCCAGCAAGGTCTCTGAAGAACAAGGTCGCTCACTCTGTGAAGCTCAGCTGAAATCCAAAATGCTGGCCCCAAGCAGCTTGGAGGGCGGGCAGGAGGTGAAGGAGCAGTTTATTCTTAGCAATAAACACCCAGGAAAAGGGAAATAACAGCAAAGACACTCCAGGCACTTTTCCTTTATGAACAATAGGACTGGAAGCTCTGCTTTGACCCAGTCAGGGGCAGGTGTGAACACTGGATTTGTGGATTTGTGCCCCTCTGCTCCAGCACCCCCAGCCCAGACAGAGCTCCAGCCCAGCTGGGCAAGGCAAAATCTCTGCCCAAGCTCAGCCCAAAGCCCAGGGCAGCCACAGGGGCACCGTGGCCACCTTCAGTGCTCTAGCACAGGGAGGTTTGTTCCTGACAGTTTGTTCCAGCAGTTTCCAACCCACTGCTGTGAGTGGATGAGGATTTCCCAAAGGCCTGACCCACAGAGGCAGCCTTGACCATTCATTAACACCCTGCTCCTAATTAATTGGCTGTCTCAGGAGCTGGGCACCAGGTTCTGGGGCAGCTCTGAGTGATGGGCAAAATGAGATAGGAGAGAATTGCAATTTAATGGAGCCATGGAATGGTTTGGGTTGGCAGGGAGCTTAAAGCCCATCCATGGGCAGGGACACCTCCCACCATCCCAGAATGCTCCAACCCCAGTGTCCAGCCTGGCCTTGGGCACTGCCAGGGATCCAGGGGCAGCCACAGCTGCTCTGGGCACCCTGTGCCAGCCCTGCCCACCCTCACAGGGAACAATTCCTGCCCAAGATCCCATCCAGCCCTGCCCTCTGGCAATGGAAGCCATTCCCTGTGTCCTGTCCCTCCATCCCTTGTCCCCAGTCCCTCTCCAGCTCTCCTGGAGCCCCTTTAGGCTCTGGAAGGGCTCTGAGCTCTCCCTGGATCCTTCTCCTCTCCAGGTGAGCACCCCCAGCTCTGCCAGCCTGGCTCCATGGCAGATCTCTCCAAACTCCAGCTCCACTCTCCAGCCAAGGCTGGGAAGGACAGGACCATCCTTGGGCACCACAGCACTTGAGAGAACAACCAAGAATTCCTCGTTAATCTACCGGAAAGGATTTTGGAACGAGGGGAAGGAAGGCACATGAATATGCAGCAAATGCAGTGGGAAGCTGCTGGCTGCTGCAATGGCTCATTAGAGCTGCACATCCCCAGCTCCCTCTGAACGTGGCAGGATGTGCCACCCCAGATGGGCTTGCCTGGAGAGGTTTCACTGGATGGTCCTCATGTTTCCATGGAATTTCCATGGAATTTCCGTATTTCCCAGCAGCCACCCCGTGTGGGCCAGCAGAACGCAGGGGACTCGCAATTAAAACTGGATTACAGGGAAATAATTTTAAGTTCCAACTGGAGAAGAAGGATGCCTGAAATGTTCTCACTGGAGTCAGGTTAGAGCACCTGAACTTTCCACGGGATTTTTTAATGGCGAGTGTCACTCACGAGATAATTTTATGTACCTGAATAAAATTAATCAAAACCGGTGGAAGAAAAGCAGAGCGAGATTAAACATCCAGAAAATAAACCCAGAGACCTCTTGGCAGGAAGGGTGGGAGGGAAGGACTGGGACTCACACTCCATCTGCTAATAATGAAAATGAAGAGACACGGTGGTGGGAGAACAAGGAGAGGCTCACTAAGGAAAAGCCCTGCAGATTGGAAGTGGAGCTGTAAGAAAAGAAAACCGAGGATTTTCAGGTGCAAAGAGCACAAAAATCATCCTGGGCTCTCCCTGCTCACATCTTGTGGCCTGCAGTGAGTGCTGTGGGCAAGCCCAACAGAGGGGACAAATAAACACACTTTTCCTGGCTGATTGTCTGGTGATCAGTTCCTGGCCTGTGGCCACCAACATTTCCAGCCCAAAGCAAACAGCAGTGGAGAGAGGGAATGGACACAGGGCTGGAGGAGCACACATGGATCTCTCCAGGCAGGAATTCTGCCCATCGACTCCCAGGGATCAGCCAGGCCAGGCTGGACACTGGGACTAGGAGCAGCCTGGGCTAGGAAAGGTGTCCTGCCCATGGTAGAGGGTGGGAATGGATGAGTTTTAAGTTCCCTCCAACCCAAACCACTCTGGAATTCTGTGACTCTGTGCTGTGACACAGTGGGAAATTTTTAGGGATTTTTCTGGGGTTTTTTAGGCTGAATTTTTCCCGGTGTTTTTCCCAGAAATGCTCAGCATTTGGAAGGTTTGGAGTCTTTAAGTGCCGGTTTTAGGACTTCTTGGGCCATTTTTAGTGTGATTTTTGTGGGTTTTGGGCCATTTTTAGTCGGATTTCCCCCGGATATTTTGCC
>VZTT01072321.1:2670-29772 GCA_013400855.1 Buphagus erythrorhynchus
TACAAGTACAGGAATATAATCCCTCTTCTGTTCACAGGCTGTGAAATACTATCATGTGCTGCATACAAATTCAGTATTTTGCTTTATTTGAATTGATGAATGAAGATTACGGACTCAAATATCTGCTAACTAAGCATTTTTCCTTTTTAAATTAAAAAAGGAATTTGATCCTATGCATTACCGGTTTCTGAAAGTCCTGGTAAGAGTGCAACACATGGTGAGAGAGAGAGAGACCTGAGAAACACTTCTGGTAGCCCATTTATTCACTGAAAACCTTACAATAGGGCTGTCAAGACTCTTCACAAATCTGGATCGGTTTTCGTAGTAAACTCACTAGAAAAGAAACCTAGAAACTTATTTCACATCCAATTTTCTCCGTAATTTCCCATTTGAAAAGTAGCTTGGCCTGTAAACATTAACTTTTTACTGCCACCTCCAAACTTTGCCTTTTCTCATGGCTGATGCAACACCTGCAGGCAACACAAAAGACTCCAGTCAAAACAGAGAAAACACTCCAGCAACGTCAGACTGGACAGCCCTTGGATTTTTTGCCTATTATTCCACCACCTTATCAGTCCGGAAACAACTGGTTAAAACACGGAATTCATTTGCTCAGGAAAAACTGCTGAACACTGCCCTGAGAGCTGTTTTACACCGTTCTCCCTGCAGCAGGCCTGCCAAACAGGAACCAGGGAAGCGGCTTAGCACTGCACTGTCCCTGATCCTCCCTGCTTCACTGAAGAGCAAAATTAGCTTTTCATTCCTGCCACTTCCCCTTGCTACATATGAACAAAGAAAGGGGGTCTGCTCACCAACATAAATGCTTACTGCTGAAAATGTGCGACTCAAGATAACTCATTTGTTCCAAAGAACAATAGAAATAAACAGGTTTTGTTGCCACACAACCTCATTCTGTAAATTCCTGCCTTTGTTGCCGCAAAATTACAACACTTTCAGTCAAAAGGTGGATTGTACTTAATATAAACACTGTCCTTCACACGACTTAAAAATAGCACTTTGTAAAAACAAGAAAGAGAAAGGAGTATTAAGAAAGCTGCTTAAGCTCAGGCTGCAATCCTGTCCCCCTGCATCCCCAGTGAGCAGGCAGTGCTGCATCCCACGCTGCGCTCTCCTCTCTGCCTGCTCTGCTCTACAGCACAGAGCACCTTCCTCTGACTGCACTGTACAAAGGCACTGGGAACAGCTTCTCCCCACAAAATTGGCATTGACTTGTACCCTGTGGGTTCAATTCTTCCCCCCTTTCTGACTCATCCTAGGACTACCTGCCTTATCACAACAGCAGCAACTGCTTTCTCATCAAAGCCATGGAAGGGAGTCCTGACCTGGTCCTTCCCAGGCCCTGCAGAGGTCCATCACAGTGTATTGATGTGGGCTGCCTGAATTGTGTTTGGGCCACCCTGGCTGGGAATTCTCTTCATGCCATTTCTCTCCCCACCTCTCACTCCTACACCACCACCACCTGGCCCTCACACCTGCACTCAAGCACAAGAAACAACATTTTGGTGGCTGCTGCCAATCCAAGACCGCAAAGAAACAAGCAAGCCAGACTGAAAACTGAGCCCCTGACATTAAGGCTTGTTAAATCTTATTATTCTCTTTCTGTTTTTAAACCAGTTGTTATCTTGTATTTCTCTGCTGAAGGCCCAAATGCTCTTCTGGTTTAAGAACAAGGGACAAGAGCAAATAAGAGAGCCTTGTGTATATGACAAAAAATGCATGCCTCCTTACTCGTGACCATTTTTAGACTGCTGGGGTTTTTTAAATTTAGGTATGTGGCTTGCTCAGGCGCATCTTTCTCAAAATAGCTAATCCCCAAGCACGTAAGTCAATGAAGAAAAGCTATTTAAGATGCCTGACACAGGTTTGTTTTTCAAAATGCAATATGCATTTCAAAGTTTCCTTGGAGTTCAAAGCACAGTTCATGAACTGTATGTGCGCAGTTGAATGCAACACACACAACACATGAGAATGTAAGCCTGACTTTTACTGCACAAGAAGCTTAATGCTCTGTCCTAGATGAGGATTTAAGTACATTGCATGAGCCAAACTCCAAGCAAAACATGTACAAAGCAGGTTACGAAACAAATATAAGTTTTAAAATTTTAAAGATTTTAAAAGTTAGGTTGGATCTACTGCTTCTTATTCCCTAAACTCCTAATTTACAGGGAAAGTGTCAGAATGGTGAAGGGTAAATCTCATCTCTGTGAAGTGATACCACATAACTCCTTTGTGTCCTTACTAAAAAGATCAGGAATTACTGCCAGGATCTTACCCCATTTTTTCACTCCAGCTTCATAGGATTTTTCATTTAAAGATGGTGCAATGGCACAGACAGTTGTGTTACTCCACTGGAAGCTATTTTTAATCCTTTCAATTCCATTTCTGGATTTTAAATCTGCAGTGTTTGTTGTTTTATTTAATCGAGATTTGTTTCGTTTCACTGCTGCCATGACTGACTTCCAGCAAAGTACAAAGCAAATAATTCAAAACATAAAAACTGATAGGGGGACGGTGTGTGACTTGCAGTGGTGTGATGCTAAATTGCTTGCTTGAAGGGTTAGAAGCAGGGAACACAATCCCCTCACCAGACTGAACTCCATAGCAGCTTTTGCATATTGTGATGTTCCAAAATGGCAACACTTCTAAAATGCAAAATTTATTTTAAATACTACTGATTGAGAATCATTAACTAACCTAGGGAAAACAACCCTGAGGTCATCAGATTTTAATCCTGCTAAAAAATCCCAATGAGAAAAAACATCAAAGCATACACCAAAAAAAAAAAAAACCCTGCCACCCTCTCCTCACCAGAAGCCTTCTCATGACTTGTATCTCAAAGCATCAATTTTCGAGCCTCTCAACCTACTGAGACTGCTCCCCAAGAATCTAAAAACAATCTTGCCACTAACCAGAAAAATCTATGCAACGTTCAATTTTATTTTTCCATGTGCATTCTAATTCTACTCAAGTTAGGGGGAGGGTGAAGGTGTTAAGAATTGTGTGAAGCTTTGTTTTGTTTGCAGGCTGTCTCCAGAGGCACAATAAAGTCCTTGATGCTCTTGCTTAAGATGCACCAAACAGACAATAGCTCAGTAAAGCAAACAATTTCTCCCGGGCACAATGTTAAAAAGAGGAAGGCAATGCTCCCTCAGGGGAGCACTCCTAAAGCGATTTTATAAAACAGAAATAGGACTAGTACCTGCAGAAATACACCAGCTACTTCGAAACAAATAGCTCAGAGACCAGGAGGCACTGCAGAAAAGAACAAGCTGTGCTGATTATCTTGGACTCTCAGAAGGTGTTTGGCAGCTTGAACTCACGTTGCTGCAAGCACACTGTTATCACTAACTGGACAGCAGTGCAGACATACCCTAAAATCAATGGCAGATGTTAGGCAGCAGTACTTGGAAGATCATTAATTAGGGAATTAAACACATCCTTAATTGTCAGAATGCTTGACAATTTAAATAATCAGCAAGTAATCAACAATTAATGTTGTTACATGCAGGTTGTAATTGTGATTTGTGATATATATGTAGTACAGCTTACCTATGGTGTGCAACACACACAAGTAACAAGTAACTGGCAAAAAGAAAAGGGGACATTAAAAGAAATTAATTATTTAGTTCAAAGCCTGTGCTTCTAACAAGTCGATTCTAAATAGAAACCCAACCTGAAAAGTATTTACAAGCTTGGGCAACTGATGCTACAATAATAAACTACTGTTAATTATTAAATCTTTTGAACACTGCTTGTACGTGTTTGCAATACATGGTTTAAACCAATAAATCTTTAGAAGCTGGATTAAAATTCACTCCATACTACATAATCTGATTTGTAGTCAGCTACCATTTAGTGGGAGTTATTTTGCCTACATTTTTGAACAGCAAACAGACACAACACACAGTGTTTGAAAAAATACTGAATTGTATAAATATTATAACTCTGAAATGTTATATGTAATTTGTTCTCAGAGTTCTGTAGTACATTTTGGTTTCATTTGCATCTAGACATTGTAGGTGTTCTGCTAAGAGAATGGAATTTTAAAACATTCACAGATGTGGATGGCTACACAGATTATGTGATTTAAAACACAACAAAGACAATCACACAATTACATTGCTTTGTCCCTTCACCTATTAATGTCCTATCTTCTCTTGGAGATTACTCACTGGGAAACTACCAACCTTCATATAAGAAAAGTTAAAGAGGCCTCCATCATTCCTTAAAAAACTTCTTAGGGGGCTTTTCTTAATTACGTTCAGTAAGGTCAGACAAACTCAGAAAATAACTGTGAGGAAGTCTCGTACATTTTGGAGGTTTTGTGCCAAAGGAGTTTGGAACTCAGATGATTAGCAGCTTAGGAAACAGACTTGGTAGTATATTGTACACCTATCAGATGAGTCCTGTGCCTTCCCCACTATTCCTGCAATCACCTGAGCTGTCACCTAACTTGGAGCCATATTCTCACAAGATCCCTCTGTCCTCTTCCTGCCCTTCTCCCAGCTGCCTGCAGCTAACTTCCTGTCTTCCCCCACAACAAACTCTGTGAAGAAGAAAAAGCCTGAAAACTGATGAAAGGAGTTCAGAAACAATGAAAAATTGCAAACGTCAGCACTCAAGTGAGGAAATTGCATCACGGATCTCTTGAGAGGATGGAGGCAACAAAAAACGAAGACAATTAACTGTAAGCTCTTAAAATGGTGATAGCACTTCCTCGAGAATAAATGAGCTTATTTACAATGAAACCAGTGAAGTTACAGTATTTAACAGTGTTTTCCTGCACTGCCATGGATATTAACATAGCATAAGATCTTTTGGCACATCAGCTAAATTGCAGTACCTAACCAGATATTATTTCAGACTATATGCAGCAAATGCTAAGAAAATTACTTACTATACTCCACAGAGAAAGAAAGATTATGCAAAAATGTCAACATTTCCAGCAGCAAGGAGAGCACACAGAATCCATTACAGACAGGCTCAGGCATCTATTATACATCAGCTGATGTGTGGTAATCTGCTAAACTGCAGTACCCCATCCAAGCATATAAGGGTTCACCTACAAATAATGATGAACAGTCCAGATGGCAGGTCTTGAGGAGAAAGAGGGTGGGAAAGGTTATCCTTCTGTTTCTATGGACAAATACCCATATTACTCAGATATCAGTTAGATGTATCATATTGTCAGAAATCTGACACAGATTATTATTAATAACATTAGCAATAACATTTGAAATTGTCAGAGGTTTTGTGTATTTTTAAGAACATCTTAATTTACCTTAAAATAAATAGTCAGAGTCAAGGCTTCTTCTAAAATTCCCTTGTCCACATCAGTCTTAACTCAGAGCTAGAGTGAGACTTTGAAGCACAACCCTCTTCTTTACTGACTGCTGATTCCAGAGCAGTTCTGCTGCATAAAAACTAGACTCCTTTCAGAAGACAGGAAACTGGAAGCTCCTCTACTAATTCACTATACAGATGGGGACACTTCAGACTTGGGCATAAGTGACATAGTCACACATTTACTCAGTATTCAGTACTCCTGAACCACCCACCATGTTCACAAAACCTTCCAGTAAATTCCACATTATAAACCACTGAGTTATATCCAATATCAGCCAAAAAACTGTCTTGTGGGATCCTCTATCCTCTTCTCCCACCTTCTACTGAGGCTAACACCACAGATTGGTCCTCACTATTTCAGTCAAGTTAGAAAGGCTTTTTGGCAGCACTGGAAGATATTCTCAACATTGGCATCAAATTGGTAACACGAGGTCTTGATGTAAGGTCAGAGAATCATGGGAGTGCCTGAGTTGGAAGAGACACTTAAAGATAATGGATACCAACTCCCTGCTCCCTCACAGGACTACTTCAAACCAAACCAAATGACAAAGAGCATCATCTAAACACTCCTTGCACTCTGACAGGCAACAAAATAGACACTGCCCTTTCACTCTGAGAGATGTACGACTAAACCAAGCTTGGACTTTGAGATCAGGATATTTAGCCTTATGCTCCACAGAGTCAGACAGCACTCAGCTTCTCCCACACGGCTGAAGTGAACCTCAGCTCTGCCTGCCCTTCTTGAAAAGGCATGAGAGTATTACCTCATGGAGCTGCAGACAATTATTAAAAATCCACATCATGAAGTTTGCTGAGATGTCCATAAGCTTACCCTGAATTCTCTCCAAGAAGCCCTGACAATGCAGTTGCAGCAATTCCTAGGACTCTCGGGTAGAACATTGGATGCAAATGCAGACCCTGTGAATACCAGCTATCCAATAGGAACACATTATCAGAAGCAAGAGGAAATTAGTAAGTGTGCTCTTTTGGGTCTGCAAGTATTGCATTCACTGCCAGGCATCCCACATTCCAAGAATAAAGTGTTCCTGGCCCTTCAAACTCATCTTTTGGAGTAGGACTTTCTGTTTCATTGTAGGTGAAATAATCATAGAGGAAAGACTCCAGAAAGTTCTTCAGCAGTTTGTTGGTTTTTTTTTTCCTTAGACGAAAAAGGGTTCAAAAAGGACAGACTGAGTTCACTTGAGACATCCTCACAGATCAGATGCTGCAGCCACAGAAAGGAGGCCACTGCAGCATCCCAGAGTACCTTCAGTGGACATTGCCAAACTCATCATGAGAATATGATGGGGCAACAAACACCTGATTACCTGAAACAGCAAATACAGGAACTGAAACAAGACTCTGTCACATGTGACACTAGTAACTGGGACACTGCTGTAGGAATTAGGGTGTCCCACTCTGGAAGAGCATGGTGGAAGAGCAACACTGTACCTCCTAGCGAGGTCTGCAGTCATGGGAAGCCATCTTTGGGATAGCTTTTCTTCAGAAAGCTTCAAACCATAACTGTGGTGACAATATTCAGTACAGGCAAACAAATAAAATACAGTTCAAACTTTCCAAACTTCAAGTGAAGACAGAGGAGCCTCAGTAACACCTCTATGCTACTGGTCTGCTGTTATTAAACCAAGTTACTTGTTTATGGATACATAGACTGTATTTTCACAGGAAGAAGGAGAAAAAAACCACTGAACAACTATAGAACAGTAAGTAATGGTATAATCTAAACCTTCCTACAGAAAAGCAGCACCCTAAGGGATTGTCAAGTGAAATTCCCCCGAATCTTTATGATGCACTCAAAATCCCAACCCTATGACAGGTGCTATTATATTTATGTTTACTACTGGACAAACAGATATTGCATTCAGAGTTAAGACTTGAACTGAGGATTCAAAGGATTCTGCTGATTCTAAAGCAACAAGTATTGCTGATCTAAATCAAACTTGAAGACTGTTCTGTAATAAAATCTATTGGCATTCAATTCCAGCATCCCAAATGAACTGAAAGAATGAGTGAATTTATTACAGAGAAACAGAGTTAATTGACTGAAATCAATGGCAAAATTTCTAGATTTTTTTCAACATAATTAGTTCATCCACATTTACAGCATGTGTGCATTTCATATACTTCTATAAATATATGTAAACATATAAACACAGCCATATGTATGTAAAAACAAACATTTAGCATCATGTACAAAAATGTGATTAAGATGACAATCAACTAAAAATACGGAAAGGTATTTTGATTTAAAGTTAAAATGATTATTAAGAACCAGATGGCTACTAGGAGGAACAAAATTTCATAAAAAGTAAGACATACCTGATAAAAATTGGGCCAGAAAGTACTAATTGCCAGTTCTGCTCTGTTCCAAGTGGCAGTGACAGATGTGTTCCAGACTGGGTTACCAATAGGACCATCATTAACCTTCACATACACATTCAAAGTGCCAGGGCTGGCTCCACTCTTGCTTGAAACATAGTAGTGAAAATCAATACAATGTGTATCATTTTCTTTCAGATGGGGCATCAGGAGGTGAGCTTTCTGTCCCGAAAATCTTCCAGATGTATTCACCAACATGAAAGAACCTGCAAAAACAAGGTGACTGATTCAATTTCTTCCTTATTTGTCCCTTCTTAATATGGTAATATCTGTAACTAAAGTATAATTTAAAGATAATAATAGTAATTCAACCATTTTTCTTTGCTTCCACTAACGTAAGAGTAATTTGTATTTGGAAGGCATTTAATCTCAAATTTCTTTTGCAAGATTCTTCTGTAAAGTTAGTAAATATTACAATCTTTATTCTACAGGTGGGGAAGGAAAGAGACAAAGAAGCCCAAACGTTGAAGCAATCTGCACTGCAATAAACCTACAGAGGGTAGTACAGAATCAGCTGCAGGTCTCAGCTATCTGAGTGCTTCTCTATGCACGGTCTCTGCTGGCTTTGCCTGCCAAGGTTGTGGTAGTGGGGGAGCTACAGGAGTGGCTTCTTGTGAGAAGCTTCCCCACATGTCCTCATATATGGAGGCAGTGCCAGTCAGCCAAGACAGTCCCACTGCTGGCCAAAGCTGAGCTCATCAGGGATGGTGCTACAGCCTTTGGGATAATGTCATTAGAAAGGGGGGAAAAAAGAGAACCTCAGAACGGTAGCTGAATAGAGGAGTGAGAATATGCGAGAGACACAGCCCTGCAGACACCAAGATCAGTGCAGAAGGAGGAGAAGGAGGTGTTTCAGGCACTGGAACTGAGATTCCCCAGATGCCCAGATGCAGAGCACTGTGAGTCAGGCTGGCCCCTGCAGCCCGTGGAGTCCACAGATGGAGCAGAGATTCACCTGCAGCCCGTGGAGTCCACGGATGGAGCAGAGATTGACCTGCAGCCCATGGAGTCCATGGATGGAGCAGAGATTCACCTGCAGCCCATGGAGTCCACAGATGGAGCAGAGATTGACCTGCACCCCATGGAGTCCATGGATGGAGCAGAGATTCACCTGCAGCCCATGGAGTCCACAGATGGAGCAGAGATTCACGTGCAGCCCATGGAGTCCATGGATGGAGCAGAGATTCACCTGCAGCCCATGGAGTCCACGGATGGAGCAGAGATTCATCTGCAGCCCATGGAGTCCACGGATGGAGCACAGATTCACCTGCAGCCTGTGGAGGGTCCCACACCAGATCAACCAGACAGCCAAAGGAGGCTGTGGCTTTGTGGGAAGCCCACACTGGAGCAGGTTTACTGGCAGGACTGGTGACGTGGTGTGGGACCCATGCTGGAGCAGTCCTTGCCTGTAGGACTCATCCTGTGGGAAGGGACCTCATGTCAGAGCAGAAGTCTGCAAGGAGTCCTGCTCTTGATGAGGAAGGAGTGGCAGAGACAACATGTGATGAACTGACCCATTTCCTGCTCCTCTGCACTGCTGGGAGGAAGGGAGGGAGAGAGAGAAAATTCAGGAGTGAAGCTGAGACCAGGATGAAGGGCAGGCACACTTGGTGTCCAGCCAGGGCCAATCCACCACAAGAGTTGCAATGAAATTTAAGAGAATTTTATGTGTTTAGATGGTTGGATGCAGTATTGTGACGTAGAGTCTAAAATGTTCTCAATTCCTTAGCCTTCCTCTGGCTAATCACAAGCTACCTATTTGACTAAGTGTGGCAATTGTCTCCTGTCCTCAAAAGCTGACAAAAGAATGAATAAATGCAAATACAAGTAAACCAGTAAGCTTTACAGGTTAAAAAAAAAAAGTGAGGGGTTGAATTTTATATTATGGTCACAATTTATGAGAAGAAATGTAAAAGTATTCAAATAAAGTTACATTCAAACAACTCTCACCTGAGCAGCTAATCTATTTATACTCTATTCTTCAGTGCCTATTAATGTGTTTCGTTGAAGTGTACCTTCAAAATAATAATGCTGCAGAATTAAGGAATTTTAAAGACTGTACAGACGTTAGAAAAATACAACATGATTTCTGAGACATTCATATTTCTGGGCTGAACAAATGAAAAGGAAAGAATTCTATTAAGAAATAACCTATGATATCATAGAAGGAAATAAAATTCAGTATCTACTTTGGAAAGAAAACGTATCAATAAAATGAATGAGATAATTTAAACTCTGAATTTTTCATAAGTCCAGAAATGGATATGTTATAGTTCCCTGCTACAAATTCATAGTTAAGTGTTCTTATAAAAATATAAGCACGTACACACTTGTCACACAGTTATTAGAAACCAACTTTTAATCTTTTCTTTTCTTACTTTGATGGGTGACAATACCTTTTAATGAGATGCAAGTCGTTTCTTGAAATGGAATGCTGGAGAGAACCTTTGTCTAGACTGCATCTTTATGTTAAATAGGTTTAACTATTCAATAATAGTAGATTTGCAGTTGAATTTAAATTATTTATCAAGTATCATTTTCTTTCTAGACAAGTTCATAAGTTGACAAAAATGGAACTTATAATACAAAGGAATATAAATATTTTACTTCCTAAAAGGCATTATTCTGTATTTAATTCACAGTCTATTTATTACTATAATATATTGGGAAAAATCCTTATTCATTAGTAACATAAACATAAGTGACTGAATATGCCTTTTTTTCCTTAAAACAGGCAGGAAAGAAACTAACATTCCTTCCATCAATTAGTCCATGCTCTGCCATTCAATTAATTTATTTATATTTAAAATATAAACTTCTTAAAATAGGTATAATTTGCTAAGTTATAAGAGCAATACTTAAAGCATTCATGAATTCAGTAAAAATTAACTGGCAAGATTTTTTACATGGAAACTGTCAATCCAACAAACAAACGACAAAAAGCCCCACAGCATATGTCCTGACAGTGAGTCAGTTCTCTGGAATAGCTTATCATATACTGGGGCACGTAAGAAATACATATAAAAATAACTGAAACTATATACTGGTATATCTCCAAGGAAACAGGTATCTGCCAGAACTGAATGATCCCACAAGAAAACATGCAAAATTATAATCAAGTGAGTACTCATTCCTCAGAAGAAATAGAGAATGCACATCTTACTATAAATACACTCATTTTAGCACTCTTATTTAACTAAATGTACTTCCATGCTTAAACACATGGATGATGTTCAGCCAAAAAGTTTAAATGGGATTTACATGGGTTTAGTCTTTAGGGTTATGTTTAGGCACTACATGCAATGTAGTAAAACCTAATGGTGCTTATCATTCATTAAATTCAGGCCTCTTTAGTCCACAACCTTGCTGAATCACCTGTATTTCATCATTTAACTAATGAGTTTAAATCAACAAAGCAGTGACTTTCCTAAAGTCACTGTTGCTGTTTACGATTCCTCAGTGAAAAATGGTTCAGCAGCAATTCAGCAAATATTTGGTTAGTGTAAATATTAATTCTAAGAAGATGCCATACTTTAAAAAAGAAAATATGGATTTGCTCCAGAGTAAACGGATAATTGAATATATTAGTAATTCTTACTAGCATAAATGGATACTTTGTGTAAAATACTGGACACAAAAAGATGGTCAAAAGATAGAATGGCTGAAGAACTGGGAAAAAAATGTATAAAAAAGAAAATCTAACAACTGGAAAAGCAACATACTGTCCTAGAAAAAATGATGGAAATGGCATAAGAGAAATTTTCCAGTCACTTCTGCGAGTTTTCACCATGTCACCTCGCCTTGTTAAGAGATCCTTTTTATATGGGGAATGTCAAACACAATGAAATTGAATGCAGTATCATTTTTCATGCATGAAGAAAATGTGACTAGTGAGCAATGAAAGTTACTTTGTTGATATTTCACCAGTCTTGAGGTGGTGTCCTCATGGTTGAGGACAAATTATTAGTTTTCCTAATAAATATTTTTTTTAAAGTACTGGTATTTAACTTATTTAGGCATTACTATTGGTTGATTTTGACTCTCAATATTTCAAAAATGTGAAAAATGATGGAGAGCAAAAAGTCTGATTTTAAGAACAGATATTCTGCCTATTACTTTATTAAAAAAAAACACCCTTCAGGTGCAGAAAGGTGTCACATATGCTGTGACTAGGTAATTCATAGAATCACAGAAAAGCTTGGATTGGAAGGTACATACAAAAGGTTACTCTTTTTTTATCAAAACAGGATTTCCTAAATACTAGCCAACCCTACAGCAACCAGTTAGAAGAGATTGTGACTATGTGATTGCCCAAGACTAAGTGGGGAACTGTTCAAGACACTGGAACTGCTGCATGAGCAGATGAACTGTGAGGCTCGAGCATAATGAGTACTGCTTTCAGACAAGGAAAACTCAATAAAGGTGTTCTTTTATTTACTGTATTTCATAAACAAACATGTATACAGTCCACCTTGCAAGTATTGCAGAAAGCAGACGACCTTGCACTTTAATTCCCAAAGCTTGCAAACAAAACAGGTTTTGTCTTGAGTACTTTTTATTACTATTTACTAATATTCTAGAAAAAGAGAAATATATTTTCAGGCAGCATTTGAAAATTACAAGGCTGCTGTAATTTGAGAAAACTCTCAAAGCATGACTAGCAGTACCTGAAGAAGCTGGAACCTTCATTCAAATGCACCAGTTCCAGACATCACCCAGCAGGTATGTGCACACAAACATCAGGGACGCTTGCACCCTGAGCTGGCATAATGAGATGTCCCAAACACACCAGCTGAGAGTCTTCCCTTCAGTGCCTCAGCTAACACCCATGAGTTCTGCTCATTAGCTTGCAAACCATTACTGTCTCCAGGTGAATTTTAAGTCTTCTTTTGAGCAATATTTACTCATATTAAATTTGACATGGTAATTTCCATCATTATTTATTACCCATCCTAATAACATCATTAATCTCAACTTTCAAACTGTTTATCTTCCAAATTTGCAACTATTCAAACTCTTGGAAAAAATCCATTAAAAATCCACCGTAAGTCCTGTGTATTTTTTTAAAAGATCAATTCACTTCTACCCATAATGCCGGCTTCGTTTTAGCAGAACAATTAATAAGACTAATAAGCCTTACAATTCCTTCATTAAATTCAATTCTTAAAATTCTTCCTCATCTCACATGCATAGACACATCTCCCATTACTTTGTTAGAAACCACTTTGATCAACCTCAAACATGAAATAATGTATTTCTGAATCCTGTGTTTTTTGCAGCCCCTTTTCCAATAGCCAGTATAAAAAAAAAACCTCCTGCTTTCTGAGGAATGCTGTTTGTTTTTTCAAGCCTTTACAATATTTATTAATTCTGACTACTCAGCCTATAATCTGTTTTTCTGTTTTCTCTATGACTATTATATGTTTTCAAACACTGTACTGACATTTTGAAGACTACCTCTTATATAACTAATATTACCTCTTCTCAAAAAAGCAAGCAATGTATAGTAGGGGCATATAAAGTTCACAAGCTATTAGAGAAAACAACTGCGTGTGCATAAATTCTGAGAGAGTTGTCTCAAATTTCAAATTCAACTTCTGAAGCAATCATTGCATTTTAGGAAAAACAGAAGTCAAAGTAAGAAAAGACTTGAGGACAGGCAGACCCAAGGAGAGTTTTAAAACACAAAGCTTTCCAGCAGCACCTCCCCAGGTCTGGAGCAGGCAAATTCTGGTTGAGCATTCTAGAGCAGGGAGTAGGAATATATTTGAAACACTTAACTAAAATTAATTTAAAGTAATTAAAATTAGAGGACAATCTGGATCTTTCCAAAGTCCTAGTATCAGGGAAACATTTAGGTTGGAAAAAGACTAGACTACTGTTGATATGGAACAAAGTTAATGCTGGGTTTGTATAAAACCTTTTGAAGGGCAGGGAAAAGGGATCACATTTGAACTGCAATTCCACTCATGAACACAACAGGAAACTTCTCTGTCTGGTTAGTTTATTTGTTTATTTGTTTGTAACAGGAAACCTGACTTTCCTGAATAAAAGGAAATGCATCTACAAGGTGATTCTCCCTCTGTTTGATAAGGAAGGTCAGGTGTGGTGTGGACTATGAAGTCTCCAAGGAATTGTGCTATTCCTCTTGTCCCTGGAAAGCCACCTTAGATGCCCAGGGCTGAGGCAGTAAAGCAGTACCACCACAAAGGGAAGGTTTCCTTACCAGCCCCAGACACTCAGAAAACCCACATCAGCCAAAGTGTTAACTACCTTGGAGATTTTTTCACTTTTAAAGGAACTGTGCTCCTTTTGGGTTTCAAAAAGGCAAGTCTGGTGCAGGGCAATGTTCTTTTTTCATTCCTCTCATCCCATATTAGCCTATCTAGTATGCTCTGCAGCTTGACCAGTATCTTCTACAGCCAGTGGGAATTGTGCTACCAACGGCTAAGATTGAGAACTGATTTCTAAAACAAACTCAGGATAAAAAGCTTTCCCAACAAGGTATGCAAAGTCTTCTTCAAATTCTCTCAAGAGTCCTCATGATGCAGTCAGCTGGATTTCTTTAAAGGTGACCTAATGTATTTCACCAGCTATAACATTTTTTAACTTTTATGCTATGACTGGATTTCAAACATGCCAGAGCTTTGAGACAGATCTGTCTGCACCTTTTCTTTAAAGTGAACACACCAAAAAATACCAAAAGGGCTTGAAAGAAATGATGTTTTATTAGAACATAAACTTGAAACTGTCTTCTGTCTGAAAAGCCAGATTCTTTTGAGAGAGAGAGAGGTAAAATACAGCCATTTGAAAACAAATACCTTTTCTGCCCAACGATGTCTCTGCAACAAGGGCCCTTTTCCTCCAGACCTGCTTGGCACACTAGCAATCTTCAATAGCCCTTATGGATTCAACAAACCCTGCTTGTTCTCCTCAGGGTTAACAGAAAAACCTTCCCTCTTCTCATCATGTCTGGCCTAGTTTTGTGTTTCTTCCCCATTACTCTAAGAAAACTTCCCAAGCTCGAGCTCTCCAGTTAGCACATCTATTACTGCCTATCCTATTGTTCCCTGGAAAAGCTTCTCCCATGGCCAGATGCCCTCAAAGAAGAAATCCTTTTCTCCTCTTCTGAGAACTCTCCCTAACCAAAAAACGTAGCTACCAACCTTTACCACAGCAGATAACACGCATACAAAAAATGCTTTTAAAAGACACCTTGAACATTGTCACACGCAGAATGACAGTATGTGCATGAAGAATATTTTTGCACGTCCTTTCTGTTTTCAAGGAAATGAGACAAAGTTTCGAACGTCACAAACAGAATAGAACTTGTTCAGCACAAAAGCTCTCTCCCTGCCTCAGAGGCTACATTCACAGATGTTTCCTTGCCTTGTTTGTTCCTAATGGGGCACAGCTCCACTGGCTGATTGTTTAGCCTGTGTACCTGCACTGAGACTGGAAGAGGTCTGCTAGACACATCTGCTAGATCTACCCTGAACAAAAGTAAGGGAAGTCAAAATACAGGATGCAGTACATAAAGGATTAAAGGGTAAGGACAGAAATAGTAACTATCAACATTGTAACAGACAAACGGGCCTTGATGAAAAAAAAAAGCAAACCCTTGGTTGTACAGTTGAAGGAGACTGCAAGTATTGCTGAAATTACAGCAGCTAAAGATCTAAGACTTCTATGAAGTGTTTAACATAGTAAGTGAATTGATTAGAGCAGGATAAGAGAACACATCAAATGTATTAAAAGCTGAATAACTGAAGCAACTCTTAGTGAAGAAATCCTAGTAAACATGGATGAGGTTCTACTAACAGGATTTTTTTTGCATGACTGTTAAACTAGGTGCTGTTTAACTTCATTAACAAGGATGTAAGAACAGATGTAAACCTGTTTCTGGGAAAAAATGGTATTATACGAACACTGGCAGAAAACCCATAAAGCATCTGAGTAGCCAAATCTAGGCTACTCTCAGGAACCAGGGTGAGTCTTCATCTCCCTGCCTGACAGACAGAGGGCTGCTACAATTCCACGTCCCCAGATCCAGCTGGTGGTGCTCCCAACACTGGCAGACAGACATACAGTGAGAGAGAAGGAGAGATGGCCTGACAGATCAAATACAGACAGAAAAACAGTGTCTTTATCAGCATCTCTGTGAACACATCGAGCTTGTGCGTTCACAAATAAAGCACTGACAGCCCTGCCCTGCTCCTCCTCTCCAGCCCAGGGGAATCTCACTCTGCTAGAGGAACCCACACCCTGCTCCTCCCCAGGCTCTGGCCTCCACACCCAACAGCCCCTGACTTTCATGGTCCCACAGCAGCTCGTGGCACTCAAGTATCTTCTCCCACTCTCTGGTTAGGCTTGGTTTGAAGTTTATGAGCATTCACACACACACTGAAGATCTGAGTGCATCCACGGACAAGATGGTAGAAACTGGGTTTAGTAAGAACACAGGACAGATTGCAGTAATCCAGCATCAGGCAGTCTCACCAGCATACTGAGTCGTCAGATACGCACATGAGATGAGACTCCTTTATCCCTCTATTTTTCCCATGCTTGCTCCTTCCCAATCCACCTTGACTCCTGCCTTTGGTCCCCACATTAACAGCTGCACATGCAGTGAGAGCAGCACACAAAATGGCAAGCTCTGTTTTCCCATGAGCTGCATACCCTATCAACTTGCATTTTATTATAACTTTGCATTCAAAGCATGGGACAGTTGGTGGGTCACAGAAGGTAAGTGTCTGTAAAACTAACCAGCACATGCTAACAATTACTGCTGCCACCCAGAAGTCTCCCTGCTTTTCTAAGCACATCCTCTTTTTGCTGCATCACCAGTAACACTGTTTTTGTAAACCATTCAACCATGCAATTCAGCATTTAAGAAACAATACTCAGGAGATAAGCAGGAATCAGCTTTGACATGTTTCAGGGGAGCTCCTGGGATAAACTAGTTACTTTTCAGAAAAAAGCTTTGCAGAAGTAAATGTAGAAAGGCTGGGGGAGAGGGGGGACATAGCTTGATCCTGCATGTTACTCTTATCTGAAAAGGACCATCTCCAAGAACAGGGTTAAGTGCTACTGGTACTCTTCTCCCTTCTCAGCGAGAGGCTGAAAGGTTTGTTAAACACAGAGGTTAATATAAAAAGCTTCTGAAGGCCCAAAGACAGTGAGCTTTACAACTTTCACAGAAATACAATTTTCTTTCAGCTTTAGGTTGCTAGGTTAATGTTTGGCTAATGATCACACCTATGTATACTGTTCCAATTCTAGATCATCCAAGCAGTAAGGTACTTCACTGTACTTTCTTAACAAAGTTTTTTTTGGAAACCATTGTGCCACCTGGCTGATTACTGATTTCCTAACTCCTGATAAAAGCAAATTTTCATCATAATACTATCAGGTGTGTAAACTTCTGCTAAACTGTTGCAATGATTAGTACGTGCAGTAACACACCACATGCAAGTGATGTTAATCTTTTGAATTTCACTCAAATGTCTGACAGTTTTACACAGATCTGTAAGGCAGAAAACAAAAACTACTGTATTGTCTGTGGCTCTAAATCCCACAATAATAGAGAGTCTTCTGAAATCCTGCTGGACATATCAGTAATTTTAGAAGCATATTGGCCTCAAGGGCTTTTCTGTTACTGGAGTAATTTACTCCTGGTTTCAAGAGTGTGAATAAAGATAACTCACAAGAAATCTTCCTTACCTATTAGAACGAGGATGTTAAACATTGCGTTGTCATCTACTGTAGATCTGTGGAGTAGTTTTGTTTTGTTTTTATTCTACCTTCCTCTTTTGAATCAAAGCACCCATCTTTGTCTCATCTGTTCAATACACTCATCTGACAACTCCCTTAGCATGGGCCATGTGTCGCTTCAATTCTTTTACTTCCACATAAAAAATCTTGCTCAGAAATTAGAAGCTCACCAGTATAATTACAATCAGAGTGGCTTCCCTAAAACATACTTTTATGCTCTGTTTTTCTAAATTGAATCACTCATTGAGACTCCAAACCACAAGTAGTGGGCTTTCTTTCCCAGTTAAACTACAAATTACTTCAGATTAGTATTCACAGCATTTTTCTTCCACAGAAACACTTCAGAGACCTTAGACAAGACTTGTTGAGCAAAATTTTAAGCACATTAGGGCCTGTGTTTCACTGATGAGCAGCAGGATAGCTCAGGACCTTTACTCTTGAGCTCATATCCCACAGGAAATATTTGTTATACCAGCACAAAGGCACACACATGCACCTCATGGAAATTACAGGACAGTTTAAGCCTTAATGGATCAGCTCCTGCACTCCTGCAGGCGAAGTTATACACTTTAGTCAACCTATACTGTAAAAATATGAAAGCTTTAAAACTGATGGAATAGCATATCCAGTTGGGGCTACTACTTCAATCTTAAAAAAATCACAAAGCAAACAACCTCCCCTACCCCCATTAATTCAGTCTGCTTTTAAAATGAAATTTAAAACTAGTTTACACAACGATTTATACATGCCTGTGTGTGCATTTATCAGCTTGGAATATTGCCTTAGTTGGGCTTTGTACAGGAATTAGAGACCCATTACACCTCCATTTTTCAGTTTCTTTCTTTTTTTTTTTATTTTTAAATGCACTTATACTTTTGCCACAAAAGCAGCTGACAGCATTTTCTACAAATTGGTATATAAAGCCATATTTCACTTAGGTTTTCTCCTCTTAGGGATCCTGTTACACTTAGCAATGACAAAGAAAAGAATGACATTATCTTAAGAATTCAGATCTGTTTTTTCCTACCTGATTTTCAAGTTCTAAAGCAAATAAAAAATACAGAGGTATTTGTTATCCAGGGTGTAAGTTATGTGAAAGTTTCACTACATGACAAATTTTAAAAAAATACTTAAACCATAAAGATTATATTTCCTTAAAGAATATATTAAACTATTAATTCAACATAATATCAACTTTAAAATAAGACTCTTTTTACAAAACACACCTTCTTGGCAGGAAGAAAAAAAAAACCCCTATTGTTGGCTATTTTATTCTTGACATGGTAACCACTACAGTACAGTCTATCTTTAAAGGCTCTTATCTAGAAGAGATTATGTCACAAACTACATCACAAAGAATGAATACTGTGCAGGTTGCCAATTTATCTGTGTTTATTCACAAAATAATTTCCTTCACTGTGGCAACCGGCAGACTTCCCAAAGCCATTTGCTCACTGATAAAATGGGAATTTCACTTCTCTTTCTTTTAAAGAGACTTTTTCCGAGACCCAGATGGAATTGGTTTTAAGTCTTGTACCAATAGGGCTATTTTCTGTGTCCTAGTTAAGTCTCCACTTGTATCCACCTTAAATACAGAAGAAAACATCTCTGAATCATTTAACTGGTGTACATAACAGTTAACGTATTTACCAAATGAACTTCATGTTGGGCTTTTTGCCTGTGCAGTCCCATGGAGGATACTGTTTAATGTACTTATTTTCAAGTTCTAGTCTACTAGAGGTGCATTAAAGATAGTAATTTGGGCCTGATTCATCACTGAAATAAGCCTTCCAGTTTCCATGACTCACAATCCCAGGAACTGAGACTGTCATTCCAGAGAACAACAGAATCAGGGTGGGTTTTTTTCAAAAAGGGAAAGCATAAGACTAATTAACACAAGGGCTTAACGATGTGCTTAAGTACCATTCAGGAAAGCACTTAGATACTTAATTTGTCTTCAACAGGATTAAAAATTCAGAAGGTACATGCATAATATTTCTGCAGGATGCTTTCTGGAGTTCTGAGACCCTGCTATTGCAGGAACCTGACATTTCACAGCTTTATTAAAAATTGCTTATTGAAATGTCATTGTATGAAAGCACACAATTTTCAAAAATTAAATTTTATACTAAAGGTGGCTGGTGGTCTGCAAGAAAAATCTAAGGATTTGTAGCAGTGCTCAAGCAAAAAAAGTCTGGACAACACTTACTTAAACTCTTGACTTTTTTTTAGCCCAGAATTTAATCCAGAAGTTAATATTCGGGCAAATGAGTGATTTTAAAGGGGAAAGAGGGATAAATAAGTGTTTTCACTACTGTGAAAGGGGAATGTGTGTTTATATGAATTTAAAATAGCTGCAGAATAAAGAACAATCAAACTAAACCAATCTAAAAGAAAACAAAACCAATGTTTTTCTTCTTTGTTGTCTTTGTCTTACATTTAAAAGCTTCTAGGCCAAAGCTTGGACAGGACAGTAAGAATCCCCTGAATTTAACTGTGTATCAGTCAAACAAAAACTAGGAAACTAAAATTAATATTTTTCTATCATCCTACTCTTTTCTGCAGTCCTTTTGGCCTGGCATCCTCATGAGCCATTCTGCTTCTCTGTGCTGCCCATGGAGACATGGTGTCACTCCCCACTGAAGCTTTCAGGGGTGTCTCCCATAAAGACTCAGGCTACATTCACTGCTATCCTTCCCCACTCCCAGGATGTTATGCATATTCTGCAAGTTCTGGTTTTTTTTTTTCCTTTTTTAAATCGCCATTTCAACTGGGTTTTTTTTCCAGTAGGAGAGGCACGGAGCCCCCCTTGCCAGCCCAGTGCCACAGGAATCCATCCCAGCTGTGACGCTCCTGCAGCAGGGAGATGAAGGCTGACCATGGCACAGCCAGGCAGGTTTTACCACACAAACACCTTAATGCTCCTGCCTGTCACTCATGGTTAACTTGTTCTACATCAACAGCTGCTTATTTCTGGCCCCTGGCATTAAGAGTAAGTTGCTGTGTGCAAGCAGGCATCCTTAAGCTGAGCCTTGTATGAAGGTAACCATGAAAACAAGCAGTGTAGGCAGGAGTTTGGGTGCATGTCAAACCACTCACTAAGTGGTGTTTCTGTATTTAAAACATTTAATGTTTTATTTAATGAAAAAAATCAGCTTCCAAACTGACATATTTACTGAGTCTGACTGTAGCTGAAGTCTTGATTCCATTAAACTTCCGTTCCTTGTCTGCAAACATGAACCCTTATCAATGTATTTTCTGAAGTACTACAGACCTTTTATTGTCATTATGTTCAAAGCCTGTTCTATATAACCAAATAAGCTGTACTTCAACAGCATTTTATGGGAAAAAATTCTATTATAAAATATTATCATAACAATACAGATTACATTAAAATATTAAAGGAAAATGAAAAGTTTGAAGTGAATAACTGCTAGACTCAATTATCCTCTAAAGTAAAATCAATAATTTCTGTTTTGTTCGGACTAAAAATTTGTGTCACAAGCAGAAATGCAAAAATTATGACATAATTTCATATTTAGGCAAGCAAGTTGGCTTTACTTGAGACATTGTAGCATTTATTTTCTCTCACCTCACTTGTTGCCTTTTTATTTTGCCTGTAATTATTTAATCTGATCTTATTTTGGTTTGATTTACTTGCAGTTCATTCTCCAGGAGTTTTTGCTGTGATCCTTTGAAGCCTGGCTACCTTAATTCTGTGAACACTTTCAAGTGTTTTATTGGTGAAGTTTCAACTAAATGTACCAAATGTTAAAGACTTATCTGCAATCAGCCCAGGAATAATTTGCTAAGGAAATCATGTCAGTGGCAGAAAAGAGCATACTCAAACTAAAAACTTCACTTCTAAACATGTATTTTTTTAATCAGCTATGATTACAAGCAATATCTCCAACTCTAATACTTAGTCAAGACAAAAATAATATAGCTCCCATTTTTCAGTGTCATTTGCGTGTGTTAGACAGTACTTTGTATACAGAAACATAGAGATTCCAAGCTATATATTCAAACCAAAATGGAGATCAAATTGAAAAAGCAGAATAAAATAAGAATAAAAAAATTAAAAACTGATGGCAGATATGGCACTGTACATACATTTAAAGTTGCTTTTCTTTGTAAGTTGACTTGTTTTGAAATAGAAGCCCACTCTTCCAGCTTCCTTAAGATCCTAAGTCTCTCCTTCAGAAAAGGAAGAAAATAAACTATGAACAAAACTACCCCTTAGAAAATACCCACTCTGAAGCACACTGAAAAGCCCAGATCTTGAGGCAAAACAGATTGTTCTCAAAGTCTGCTGTGTTGACCTGAACACTGAGACCACTCATTTGCTCACCCTGTCTTTGTCTTTATTTCACTTGTCATCATCTTCTTTCCTTCTTATCATCTGCTGTACACAGGAGGAAGGTGGAGAACAGTCTACTGGAAAGTGAATGCACACTCAGCTAGCAGAAGACAGCATCTATTTCACGTGTAGGAATCTACAAGTTCAGAGACTGAGGTTTAAAAACACGCTGAAAACTTTTGAGTAAAAATGATTGTAAAGATATTCCTTTAAGCGTGGGGATATTTTGAACACATTCTGAAATGCCTGCTGAGACACAGAAGTTGCTATGTGGAGCAGAACAAACAGATATGTACTGAATGCTGTTTATGCACACAATTAATTGCCTGTAATGCCCAGGAAGCTGAGCACCATTGTATGCATTTTGCTTCAAGTTTACACTAACTTTTTTAACTAAAGAAGTCTGTTGAAAATGAATCCTCCTTTTACTTGCTTACATAAGCCTCTTGAGATACAGAGGGATATTTTTCATCATTTGAAATGTACTTATTTTAAAAAGAAAAAAACACACATTCCAGTTAGGCAGTGACATTATGCATTTCGTAACACTCAAACTTGATTTTTTGTGGAGATGGTAACTCAACAGACATTGCAATACGATGAACGATTACTAAAAAAATGCATCTAGGCTATTTCTACTCTTTGCTCATCATTTTTGATAAGGCCTGTCATGAGACAGCAGGCAAGATTCACTAAGCTTTAACAGAATGTAAGTTAATTTCCTGAAAGAATAATTTAAGGGAGATTTTTTATTAAACTCTAATTACTTCTACTTCATTATCACTTCAGTAGGTGGATTGGTTGATATCATTATTGTAATGGAGGTCAGTGAGAATTAATCAGTCTAGTCTTACAAATATACTGCTTCCTCTCATCTTTTCATAAGTCTGTCACCTTTTCATGTATTTCAGTATTAAATTCAGAGAGGTCATACCAGGAAAGTGAAAAAGCAGTGACTGAACAGGGTCAATGGTAGATAAGCTCCTACTGCCTTTTTTAAATAAAAACTTCACCCAGAACTTCCTAGAGTTGTATGGTCTGGCAATATTGCTAACATAAAATAATTTAATGTTCAACTGCTTTAGCAGATGAGAAGAATGTGTTATGAGTGCCTTTGTTTTGTCAGAAGTCGGGGCAAAATTTCTAAAGTATATTGTGACAATGGGTACCTCGGGAGTGACCTACAGCTTACTAAGTCTAGCTCAAGCAAGTAGACAGGAATAATGTTGAACTTCTGTTTTTTCTAGAATGCTCTTTTTTCCCCAGCTGAATATTTTCAAACAAGATTAATTTAAATGATTACAATTTATAAGCCTGTTTCACTGATTGAGAAATCTTTCTACTTGGTTAAAAAATTGCTGCCTTGATACCCTCAGAATAAACTTTTTATCAACAGTAGTCCATAATAACTACTGTTATCCAGTCCTTCAGAATAAAGAGCAGAGGAGGAAAAAAAGGACTAGGAAAATAATAAAATTCTACAAAACCTAATTCCCTTGAAAACCAGAGTTGCTGAAAAAAATCTTTTTATGAAAAGCTAGGATTCCTACGAGAAGATAAGTTGGTTTGGGTATGATTTTTGTTTTATTTATTGTAGCAAATTCCCTGTGTTATCATTTTTAACAACTATTGACATTTATTTCACACCTACAAAAACTAATCTATGATTCTCACAGTTTATCTAATTTTTTCTCTAAATTTCTCAAGTTTCTTGTCCTGTCACATTCTACTTAGCTTCTTTGTTCCATCAGGAACAGCTTCATCAATCCCTTTGTCTTCCTCTTGACCATCTCCCTGCATACCTTCCTTCTGCCTGAATATTCAATGACCCAACCTCCTTTCATTATTCAACAACATCAGTTTGAAGGGGCATTCAATATATTACCAGACTAAAGAAGTTAGTTGTTGAACCTTGCTGTTTCCTCTGCCTTGAATCCTGATCTAAAATTTTCTATTAATGGCGGATACAGCTATCATAATTTCTAAAAATACAGGTGCATCATGTACATAAGCATTTGTACTATCTAGTTTGACCCAGGTGCCAGGAAAATTGATTGCTACATGGTAGATGAAGCCTTTGAACTTCATTAGAAGTAAGTAAAATTCTACAAATAGCAGCATATACCTGATTTAAACACACCATGAGGGTTGTAAAACCACAGGAGGCATTCACATCCTAACAACCCTCAGTTACCCATCTACCTAAAATTATTACCTATCTGCCCTAAATTATTGTGTGAAAAGCATTCTTTAGATGTACCGGTTTTAATTCTGCATTATACAGCAAAAATAGTATTTCACATCTTTAAAATCTCAAATTATTTTCTAGCAGATGGAAAAACAGTGACTGAGCCAAAATACAAGCACTTCAGTTATTCTCTATAGCATTCTTTTCATTTCATGGCATCTAAAATGATTTTTTTTTTTTTACGAGTGAAACACTAGTTCAGTCCATTAAAAGAAAATCAAACTGAAAATACTGAAGATTTTCTGAGAAAAAATTTTGCGTAAGGGTTTTCAAATGCCCAAGAAAATCATTACTAGGAAATGACTTTTTAATCAAGCATGAGGAGGAAAGTATAAAGTATTTTATTCCCTGTAACAATATAACACATGCTTAGATACTTAGAAACATTGTTTATACTTCAAGAGACTTTATCTCCAGAAATAACTAAAACTCTCTAATATTTAGCTTATATCCATAGGGAGATTTAAACTCTTATTTCCCTGTAGCTTGCCTTTGCTTACAAATTTGCAGCATAAAACATAAAGTCATTCTAATTTTTATGATTTTTCATCTGTCTAGGCTAGGAAAGCAACTATAGACTTTTATTTTAGTTGAGGATAAGAAGAAATGGATACTTAGTACTGTAATTACTTAATGACTCTGATACTTCAGTAGCACAGATAAGTAGTATTTTCGGGTTGGATGTGTCATTGAAAGCTCAGTTAATAAAATAATAGAGCAATATAAACATTCACTGTTTTTAAAATAGCTGGCATTTTAATAGAAAATCCAGTGGAAATTATTTTGAAGCTCTATACTTATATAATTTTCCTTATCCTTCTGCTTTGTTTTTCCACAGATTTTCACACAAACAGATTTTCACACTAGATTTTATTCTCAAAATAGTTTAATTAATCCTTGGTAAGAAGGTATTCCCAAATCATACAAATCATCTCCAAAGATACTGACAAGCATGACCAGTGCCCATGTACATCTTAATGGTGACTTGGTTTTTAAAATGAAAGCCTTGGAAATGGGAGACTTAGAAATTTCAATTGCCAAAGAAAATCTCTATCTCTTCAAAAGCAATCTTCAAAACAAATCTGCATCACCTGATATTACTTAGAAATTTTTAAAAATATACTTACCACTGTTGGCAAGTAATATCAGAATACTGTTGTTTATAAATTACTGTAGAGTAAAATTAATTGGGAGAGAAACTTTCACACTTGACCACTCACACAATGTTCTGTGTCTGAGCAGAGTATGAAGAGGAGCATCTCAGGCTTTCTGAAACAAAATTCCCTGAAGAATAAAAACGACTTTTACCAGCCTTGCACTGATATAAAGAGAAACTCCACCTGGAAGTTCACTGGAGTGAGAAAGACAACAACACATTCTAAGCAACATCAACATCTGTCATCTCATGCAGGAATACATTCACTGCGTCTGGTGCATTTTCTTGTAACCACTCAGTGCTGAGTGCAAACATCCACTATAAAGAGTTTGTATTTTACCAATGCCTCCCTCAGTAAGGTTTTTTTATATTCCCGTGAAATTTTGGGATTGCAGATTTAAGTCAGCATTGGCATTCTGGAGTGGAAAGCAATATAGGCATCCTGTTAGGAATCATAAACTAGCTTAAGTACTTCCCATCTCTATTTCACATTTTGCCACTCTTTCATTATCTCAAGTGGGTCACTTAACCTGCACAGGTCAATTAGATTGTCTGTAAATTATGCAGGACACCACACAGCCTCTTGGTTGTTATGAGGTGTTACTTGCTTCTGGAAAAAAAAAACATTTGACATTTTGGATAAATAAGAGTGTAAATTTTATTACTGCCAGCTAACAAGAAATTAGCCTATGAAGGCCATGCAACGTGCTGTTTGCAGTTACCTTGCATGATAAATGATTCTCCCAAATAGACAGCAGTGATCAATGCCTCTTTTCTCAATCCTTGCCCTGTTTTTCATATTTACAAGCTTCTACATTACTATGCAGGAAGACAGGCATGAAGCAAGGACAGTAACTGTCAGTTCACACAGAACTGAAACAGAAATGCAGACATAGCATCCACAGACATGCCCTACAGAGTTCACTTTGTTCTGAAAAGTAAAAAAAATAATAATTTTTTGTCCTTAATTAATTTTCTTGCTTCCTGAGAAGAAGCAACAAACCCCCTAAGTCGTGCTGAGTCCAAATACTTAGCTTACAATGTACTATTATTTATTTGACAGGTATGTTGAAACCAAGCCCATTTAAGCTGTTTATACGTGTTTTACTATTTCATTATTACTACCAGAAGCGGCACAGAAGACTGTTTACTACAAAGTAATAAGCAATATTTGGCATTAGCAGGCATAAAAGATACCAAGGTCATCAACTTTCAGTAAGGGAATATGCTTTGATTGGCTGATTCACAGGAAACAGCTTTTTACTAACACCTTCTTCTGGGCTTTTTCCCCCTTGTTTTAATTAAAACAGGAATAAACTATTTTTTAGTTCTGCTAAACAAACAGAAAACAAGATCAGCTGACAGAAGAAATAAAAGGTCTTTTCTCAGGAAAATGCTTTTTAAAATGCGTAACCTTCAATAACCTTTAGCCTCTCCAGGTACAAAATTTACTGAAGTCAAATGCAATTGTTTTTTTAAATGGGCAAAACTGTCTGATCTATTATGGATACCCAATCTCTTCCACACTAGCAAGACATGCAGAAGCTACTATGAAGCATTTCAAGGCCTGCCTCTGTAGCCAAAATTGCTCTTTAAGCCCTACAGATCCATACTGCTACTGAAAGTGATTCACACATTTATACTGTGCCTTCCTGTTTCTGTCCTATGAGGTTGCACAGTAAACCAAAGTAAGGACACAACCCACGTTTTCTCTGTTGTTGGTTTTTTTTTTTGTTACTGCTGGAGATGCGTGATAAGGTGGTGTTGGATCTCCAAAGGCACTACCAGACCCTGCTG
>VZTT01072321.1:29869-45893 GCA_013400855.1 Buphagus erythrorhynchus
TACATTTTGTTACTGCTGGAGATGCGTGATAAGGTGGTGTTGGATCTCCAAAGGCACTACCAGACCCTGCTGTCCCATCCCATACCCTGGTTTTAGCTCAGTCCTGGGCCATCAGTCCCTGCCCCAGCAATGCTGGAGGTGTGTCTATCTGAAGCTCTGCCTTTGGCTCCTGTCCCAGCCCTCTAGTTGGACCCTGGACCTGGGGCTTCCCCTTGTGTGGAGGGAGCAGAAACCATTTCTGAAGCAGAGACCATTTCTAAATCCCTAGAGAAGGCNTCTGGAAAAGGCCCCATGGAAGACGATACCCTAAGAGAAGATTTTGTTTGCTTAGAGTGACTAATACCTAGAAGCATCTTGCCTCCCTTGTAGACCCCTGTGTTATCTTTCTGTAATACTAGTGGTTCATTTTCCTTTTAGATAATTGGTTCCTTTTCCCCTAAAATCCTCTGTAGATTAGTTAGTTATAGAATTCCCTTGGTAACTCGTGCAAAATGTAAAACACTTAAACTCTATAAAAGACCCCTTAGAAACCCCACCCAGTGGATTTGCTGGACTGGATCCCCTTTGTAGAAGAAATAAACTTTCTATGGAATCATCCCTTCTGCACTTCTTGATCTCTTCCTCTGCTGGCTCGAAAGGCACATTGCAAGCCTGAATCCTATCCGGGCAAGGCTTGCAAACGTGCCTTGTTGCCAAGAACTGCCTGGGCAGTTTCGGGGTCTCACTGAGGCTCCCCCCACCGGCAACACCCTTGGATTCCACTAGCATGGCATTATTCCTGTCACTGCTGGCTGCATTTAGGTGCTGTGGAACTGTGCCCCATCTGTGATGGCACAGCCAGTGCCAGCCCTTGCTGCTCTCTAGCAGAGGAAGGAAAGTGCTGCTCAAGGTAATATAACCATGTGTGAAACTGCCACCTAAAAACTAGGCTTCATCTTAGCTAACCCATAAGAAATAATTATTATGTCTGTATTTCCTCTCCAGCTGTACAGACCTTAGTAAAAAATTGAAATCCTAAGCAACACAGATATTTAACAAATCCTGTCTGTTATGTGAGATAGCACTTACTGAAACAAAGAGCTATTGCTTCAAGTCTTCTGCAAAAGCACTTACAGCAAAGCTAAGCACTTCCATCACATTTTAATGTCTGCAGTGTAACAGATAGAGGCATTTCATTAATTTCAGTGAGTAAACTTATGCAAGAAATCTATCCCTACCGTGATAATGCTGATCCTTTATCTTAGGGAAAAAAAATTATGGCACTCACAGATCTCATGCTAATGATAGACCAGAAAAACTGACAGGGATGAACTGATAGGGTCTACCTCCAACACAGAAAGTAACAGCAGTATGACCTACCTATCACATTTCTTTCAAAGGATGATCTTCAGTACAGGAAAATAGGAGGTGAATGCTTAGCATAATCGTGAAAGGCTTCTAAAAGCAGGAGCTATTCTACTCCATTTCAAAATGAAGAAAGGTAGATTCATTTGACATAACCTAGAAAGGCCTCATTTCAACTTTATATTCCTCTAGTATAAAAAGAAACTACCAGAAAATACCCAAAAGAACTGCTCTGAGAGTTTTAGTGTGCATTAGATTCAAATCAATGTTAACATACAGTCTTCCACCATCTTATTGGATATTCCATTTTTTAAATATCTCTTGCCTTTTAAAGTCTGTTCCAGCAGCTACCAATTCTACTGACCACAGAGCACGATTTACAGATCTGCCTGCTCAAGACCACAACATGATCTTTGTCTGCTTACAGCACAGATTGTTCTGACTCTCATCACAAGATGAGACAACATTTATTAACTGGATGGTGTCTTGAACTAGATTTCAAGGATGACTGCTGACAGACAGTACCCACCACAAGACCATAAAATAAGGATGTACTTTTCCTATTTTCTTATTTTCTAAGCACTCTTTTCCAGATGTATATTGTATTTGCTCTTTCCCCCCAGATGATCTTACTCAATATGTGTACTCCCTTGTCTTCCTTCTGACCTAATTTCCTACACTTAAAAACAGTTTTCAGTTTCCTGCATCCTTAAACAACAAAGTGTTGCTTTACAGTATGATGTAGCTAATGAAAAAAGGCTAGAATTCCAAGAAGAACCTACCTTTGAGCACTAAGTCTGGGCAACATTTTAGTTCCTCTCTTGTCTCCATTGAGAAATACTGCAAAATACAGAAGGGAACTGCAGGAACCTCAACTCTGGCAGTACCAGGCTGGATTTGATGTGAGCCTACTCCAGCCACTGGCATCTTGCCTGTGCCCAAAACAAAAGAAGCCTTGGGGAGACAGTGGCTACTAACCCTACAAGCAGGGTGGTCTGAGACAATCTAGAAGCCATGTTAGTCTTTTCCTGTCCTCCAGAAGTAAAAAAAAAAAAATGTTTTATAGAGGCTGAAAAGCTAACCAGCTTAGGGACAAAGCATGCTACACCACACCACAATGCAGCCATGTGGACCACACAGCTTTACTGCCTTGAATTTTTCCCTTCAGCTATATATGTGTGGTACCATTTAATAACTGTTCTATATTTAGCACACCAGTATTTAAATAATATGCTACCTAATTATCCAGCTGTTAATATGAAAGTACTTACTTTATTTTTTTAAGGGCTGAGTTTGGTTTACTGGAGTTTGGGGGGTGGTTTTATGAATTTTTGGTTGGATTTTTTTAAAAGAAACCTAGTATTCCACTCTCACTGACCAGAAGTAATACATATGTTTAAACTGTGATGTTGTTTGTAAACACAGACTATTAAGACATGTAGTGTCCTTCATTGTAAAGAAACAAAAACCAACGAAACAAGAAATCATTCTCCCAAAGGAACTTAAATAAAATTAGAAGTGTATTCCCATTTGAGACTCAAAGCAAAAATACAAACTATGTGGAATTGCAAAGTAAAACTACATTTCTGTAATGTAACAGAGTTATAAATATAATCCCCCAAATTAAGGTAACAACTATATGGAACAAGCTACTCTGTTATTCCTGAAAAAGGACATGAAAGCAGAGGGATGAGCAGTAAGAGAGCAGGAGAGGAAAGAATGACACAGAAAGATCATTTTATCATGTATTCTGCATAAAAGTTCATTATTATTTAGAAAAACAAACAACTTTCACTCTCAAAGTACAGTGCACCACAATTTAGTTGTGAGCATTTCGATATATCTAGCCTAGCATAAGAAAATACGGTTCAGGCAAAGTCCATGGCAGTAATGGACATGATTAATTGGAATTCTGCTTAAACCCCTGTTGGACACAATGTTGATTGCTTTAGTCATTACTAACAATTAACATCTTGTCCAAATTTTAAGCATGCTGTCCTCATAACTTCCATAAGGAAGTGTTGTCTTATTATAATAAAACATTTCTATTAAAAATACCTTAAAATTTACTTAGAAATTCCATTTCCAATTATGAGATACGCCTCTTGTAAAAGACTGCAAGAATATTTGAGGCAAAATACTTTTTGACACCATAAAAAAGAATGTACTGAACAAAGAAAAACAGTAACTAACATTTTAATTACCATGCTACAATTAACGTGCCTCGTATTACAAACTATAGAACTGCAGACACAGAATATCAAATGAAGGCAAAACTTGGTGCTATCTGCTATTTGCACTTAATTAGCAACCAAAAAACTGCAGAAAACTTTTATCACTTTCTAAAGACACACTTTTTCACAATTTAATCTTAACACAGGAAGAGCCAGGTATTATGAAGCGTTGCATTAGGTACTGAAGTATTGAGGAATGCCTTGGAAAAAAGCAGACTAATATTATTTATCTTGAATATAAGTAATGCATCTGTGCATGCAGAAGCCAAGCGAAACCAAATCTCTTCATGTGTTCATTTCAAAGTAAAGGCAACTACCTTGCTCAGAATATCCTGTGGCTCAGCAGATGTATTGAAAATCAACATGGTTATATCCAGTTGCTAGTCAGCCCTTCTGGAGTTGAAACACACACAGCCATAAATATTAATGTGCATGCTTTTCCAGACCTATCTTCAAGTGTTCCATCAAATTTTCTTCAAATGAGGAAGAACACAAAGGAGCACATTTTAATAGGCAAAGCAAAGCTCAGGGAACTATTAGGTAAAAAAGGATATCCCAGAATTCTTTAGGGAATTTAGCAGTTTGTGCTTCCTTAGACTCTGCATCATTGATATGTTTAAATGCAGTACACCAACAAAGCTTTTGCTAGGAAATGAATCTGTGAAAAATAACAATGCTTAGAAAAAGCATCAAGTTAGAGGTGGCAAAGAGAGAAATTTGGCACACAATAAACAAACATGACAGCTGAAGTAAAATGTAAAGTCTGTGTGTGGCTAGAGGATTCAGCACAATTTAGAGAGGCACTAGGAAGACTTTCTGAACGCAGAAATGTCATGCACATTCTGAGATTAAAACAGAAGGATGAGAAAATAGAATTATTGTAAATAAATATATTCTCCCAGGAAGGGAGAATGGCACATGAACTGTACAGAACAGAATAAGAAACGAATCTTGAAGTAACAAAACTCCAGAACCGCAAAGTAACGTAACTGAGTAAGTGTTTTGGCAATTAAAGTTTGCTTCTAGTACAAAGATCTCTCCCTTAACAACCATAGTACAAAAATTAGAACTTCTGTTAGGCTTCAGCATTACCACAATATTGAAAGAACCTTAAAAGGAAAAATAAAAGAAATTCACACCATCATAAAAGCAGCGTTCCTATTAACACACAAAATAGTGGCCTCAGGTTACATGACTTCAGATGCTTTTCTTTTCAATATGAAGAAGATTCATCAATGAAAGAAATTAGGCAAGCTGAGATTATACCAAAGGATTTTCTATATTCTTTATGCTATATTACATAGCACAGGCTTTATTTGACAAATACAAAAGATAAATAGCAGCATCACTGCATTACACATTTTTATTTCCTTATTACAGGTGGCAAAGTAGCATTAGTAGCTTTTCCAAATGAGTATTTTCATTTGAATGACAGCAATATGGGTTAATAAAAGATCTCAGGGGAGCTCTTTTCAAGAACTTTAAAGGCAAATTCATTAATTGGAAACAAACTCACAAAACTTTATTTCTGTCAGGATAATTTCACATGTGCTTTGCTAAATATCTTTCAGTATCTCATAACAATTGTAGATTTCAGATTCCAGGAATAAAGCAATTTGATGACGATTTCTTTATGACCCACCTGTCTGTTGAGTCAGAACATCACTGCAGTTTATCAAAACTGACCTCCACCATCTCTCTAAAGGAGAATAACTCGGTAGAAAAGGATGCATTTAGTCTGAACCATAATACTACAGAGAATGTCAGCTCAGAGTTGGAGACATTTCCAATACATTCAGGCTTGAAGAGGAGATAAGAATGATGAAACTGAAGGGGAGGCTGGACTAAGATAATTAACATAGATGTGTACCTTTAGAGAAATACTGATATCCTGCTGGTGATGTGCAGTAGTGAAGACTACACCTAATATAAACCTATTTTCTACATGTAGAAACACTAATAATTTACTTTATTTATTAAAGCTGTACATTCTAATGGCTTTTTCTTTTTTTTTTTTCAATTTAACTTTGCTTCTTTATAGACTAGCACAGAAGTTAAAATTACCTGTTATAATGCTTTATTTTAACTTAAATGTACAACTGGATGTAGACACACTAAAACATGGGTAATCTAAATTCAAGAGGCACTATAATATATCCTGGCAAAATATAGCTTTTAGTTGCTGTACCTAAAATAATAATTAAATTCTTACTAATTATACAATTGTTATTACTGCTATACTAAAAAGCAGGGAAAAAATCTGCCGTGCACTCATAAAGCTGCTCCCATTTTGCAAGCCAAAAAAGTAAAATGCCTGAATTGAAATTTCTCCAAACAACTTTCTGCCTTCACAAACGTGCCTCACACTAAAATTAAACATGGCAAGAACACCACAGCACACGTAACACCTAAATGTGATTGCTGAAAGATGTAGCACATCTTTTTATACCTGGTGTATCAATTTATTCCACTGTAAAATTTCAAGCTACAGGCTGCCTGAAATTTCACACAGCACACAGTACACTCATGAAGGGAACTTGATGCTGTTGCTGATCAAGTCTATTCCAGAACATGACTTCTTTGTTTCTCATACATAATCATTTCTATTGCTGCTACACAGTGAGCTTCCAAAACTCAGGCAGCATCTTCACCTTGTCCTGCCTGATGCTTTTTAGATTAATCAGTTCCCAGATGCACTAGCTCAAGAGCAGGTGCACAATTATCCAACTGATCTCCCCAGAACAGGACCCTCATCAATTATCATCCTGGATCTTCCAAAGGTGTTTCATTTAATGTGTGGCTGCTTAATAAGGAAACCTCTTAAGGAAATGCCAAGAAAAGCAGCAAGTTTTACATCCCTTTCCTCAGGTCCCCCATTAGCTTCTACAGAAGCACCCTTCCTTATCTGGGATACAGATAACCCTAGAATCCTCCTCTGAAAGCCTGTCCTCTCTCTCAGTTTCTTCTTGGGATACCACCTGTAAGAAATCATGACACCACCCTTTTAAGCAGCTCTTTCTTAAGGTGTAACCATTACATATGTGCTGTCTGTCACTCAAATAGTAATTGCTTTTGATTCCTACTAACTAAAAACTGCTAATATACTTTAGACATAACAGACTGGACCAGGCACCTGCTTCTCTTCACCTTGTTTTCCTCCCAGAGCCTTCTTAAATGCCTGAAAAATGTGAATTTCTCTTCTACAGATTCATTTCTACAACAGCCCACATGCAGAAAGAGGGCCACTGACCAACTTAGACTCTCATGATTTCCTTGCACCTTTAAGATATGAATGCTAAAAAGCTTCAGAAAGAAGTATCTCTAAACTCCTTTGAGCAGTGGTCTTATCACACAGGCCTGGTATAAAAGAAATTTGCCTCTAGCAAATTTCCATTCCCTTCCTTTCTTTTGTAGCTCTCAACATGTAAGTAAGGGAATACATTAAGGATCATCCCATTGTCACTATGTCTTTGATCTATTTCTTGTGTAGCTGCAGGAGAGAGCCATGCTGGGAAGAACACCACCTGACTCCCAAATTTGGGATGGTGCCACCATGCTCAGCTGCACACGCATCAGGCACTGGGAGAACCCCCCTTGCACTACAGAATGACACAAGAGCTGACTGACATCTAGAACAGGTAAAGACTGTAAGAGTATGGGGGAATCAGGCACTCAAATTTGGCAGACGGATGTTCCTCCCCTCTAAGTCATGGGGAAGAACAAAATAGTAAAAATTTAAATAAGAACACAGACATATTTGAACTTAATGTAAAATCACAGTATATGGAGCTACCGGTGAGAAAAATACATCTGTGGCTTCCGTGTTCTAACATGTACATGTGTATTGAAAAGTGTTTTTCAAATCTGCTACAAGTGAGAAGCACAGAACTGTGATCAATTGCTTGCAATTATCACAAATATTTGATGTTATTAGCTGCTGCAACATTATGACTTGGATAATTACCTGCACCTGCTTTCTCATTAAATGCCTGTGTACATCATTACATTTTCAATGAGGTCCAGACAGCATTTTTTTCCTTTGTGCTACTGTAAAGCAGTTGATTGGAAATGTGACTTCTAGATAAAGAAAGCATTATGTCAGCTGGTGAGGGAAGTAAGTATATTGCTTTAACACTGAGAAAAAAAGTACTGAGCTCTCTAATTCAGTTCATGAAGTTCATGTAATTGCTTCTTCCCTGACTCTGAGTTCTGCAAACAACTATTTGGATAGTAAAGGATTAAGACTTTGTCTGAAATTCTGGGAAATCAAATTGCTTCAGATACCAGAAGACTTAACATACAAAATAAAAACCAATCCATCCATTCTGCCTGTGCACTAACCTATCTCTGCAGCCATATTTCCCACATGACAAACTCCCACATGATTTTCCTCAACCTGGGAGAAGTCCAAAAAGTGTAGACATCGGGGGGCACTTGAAGCCACATGCAGCATTTAATGACCTGTGACTCAAATCAGTGATCTTCTGGCCCCTCCTATTATAGTCACAACTAGACCTGCCAACAATATACTATCAGTCTCAATGCCTGCCAACAAATTAAATGCTGTCAGAGGGCATGAAAAATCTCTCATAAATCTAAATGAAAAAAGAAATTCCTCTTAAATTTCTGGGAAAAAAACAAAAAAACAAAACAAAAAAATACCAAAACAAAACAAAAAAAAAAAAACCAAACCAAACCAAAACAAAACAAAACAAAACAAAACAAAACAAATAAACACAACAACAAACAAAACTTAAAAAAAATATTCCCTGAAAATTTGTAATATTTACTGTCCTAAAGAGTCATGGAGTCTGTCTCCAGCTCACTGGCATTTTCACTATGCCTATGACTCTGATCTTGTCATAAAGAAGAACTGTCTTAAAAGATAAACTACTAATTTGGGCAACAGCTGACTTAGGCCCTGAAATGGAGGCAGTCACGTTCCACACTTTAAAGCCTGCAGATGCAAGGAAAGGTTTTGATCCACTCTTTATTAGTTTCTAAAGGGCAGGATGGATGAGAAGAAATCTAATGGGATAAGCATGAGACTGAAAGAAAAGCCCTGAAGACTGCAAGAAATTAAGAGGCTTTTTTTTTCCAGTAGATTAATTGCTAAACAAGAAAAAGCTTATTTAGGAATACTCTGATTATTCTCTTTTCTCTTGATTTTGCAATGCAGTGAGTGCAGCTCCTAGAGGAGCATCTTCAGACTTGCTGTTTATTCACAGGCTTTTTACCGGCCACAGCTTTGCTCGAACTGGTAAAGTATTTTCGTTTTTCAACAGAAGAAAAGAGCCAGACAAACAAGCACAAAAACTGTATTGGTACTTAATACAAGTCTGCTAAAACTGGAGCAGAAACAGCAGTGGTTTCAGTAAGACACCCATGGCAAGGTGCAGTAACATCCCTTCAGCATGGAGTGAGTCCTTAGGGAACCCTACACTAAAGCATGTGCTACTTGGTTTGTATTACCACAGAGTCTCAAACTAGCTAGAATAAACGGTCCTGAGGTTGATTTGTACATCTTGGGCATATCCCAGGACAGAGAATTCTTCATGTGGTCTTTTTTGAACCAAGAGCCCCTACCAGAATTAGCTTCATTCTTCTTTTCCAGACAATATTCCACTTGAAAAATGCCAGTTCACTACTGGTATCGTAAAAAAAGGGTTTTTTTTACCAGCTTTACAATATGAAGCACTTTGTCTCTCTCCTGTTGGGATTCTCTACTTTAACTTCTTCTCTCTTGTTGGAATACTCCTACCTCATCTGAATGAACTCCTCATGAGGAGTCCAGGAAGGCAAAACAAACATATGAACAAAACCCCAGTTATTCAGAGTACTTCTATTTTAAATTTAGCAGGGAAATCTGAAACTAGATGATGCATTTAACCAGCAGGACAGTGTCTGGCACTATGGGAGGAAGACAGGGAGGGAGACTGGGTTTCTGATGTCTAACAAAAAAGAACTTTCTTATCTCAAAAGTTTTTGTTGTCAAGAAATCCATTTCAAACTCAGCTCCAGAGTCTAGCTTATTAATGTTAGCTGCTTCTCAGCATATATGATGGCAGATGTTAGATATAACCTCAGCAGGAAACAGGTAATCACTGCAAGGTAAATGAATTGGGTTAGAGGACTTGCTTAGCACTGTGTGGCACTACATGGTGTTAGACAGAATTATCCTCAGCAGTCAACTTTATCTTCCAGGTTACTTTGAGAATAATCTGGTTTAATCAGAAGTGACTTCCCAGATCTTTCATGTAGTTTCTGTCTGTCTTCTACAGAAGAGGAGAGCTCCTCAAACATTAAAAAAGTGCTGTAATTTATTATATCATCATATTTCAGTCAAACATGTTGAACAAATCTTTATCAGCTACTGTTGCTTTTAATATAGTGTCTCCCACTTACTTCCATGACTTGGAACATGTTCTGCAATTTTGCACTCAAATATGAGATGGCTGATGGAATGCATAAGAGAACAAGAAAAGTCCTGAAATTATAGTTATGAACACTACAGAAAGCATGTTACTTCAAATGAAAATCTGCAAATCAGTCATCTACATTAGGTCTTATTACTTCATAAACCACACTGCTCATATTCCAAATAATTTGTTCTAAAATGTTTAAACTAAAAGTCATATATGAGAACATCTACAACAAAGAGTTAAGTAAATCATTAGCCCTATTTTTCTGAAAGCTCTTAGGCAGGCAAAATACACGATAATAATTTGCCTAGTTCACCTACTAAGCAACCTAGGAACATTGTCCGTCAGTGATTCAGAAAGAGGGTAATTAATGCTAATTAATCTTCTATTTCCCTTTGCAAGAATGATAGATGCTCAATATTTGTAACAAACCCAGAATTTGTGCCAGGTGCTGAAATCTCTAAGTCAGGTCAGAAGTTACAAAAATGATGCATACAACAAGCCAAACCTCCGACATGGCTGGTGGCATCACTGTTGTTGAACAGACCTGTTAAGCACATCATTCAGCAAGTCTTTAGGTGTGTTTTAAAGCAGCCAACCCCTCCAGTGCTGGCAGCGTAGCCATGGCAGCACAGAGCTGCTGTGGCTCCCTGCTCAGGTGGTTTGCTCTCCCTGACCTCCATGTTGCTCCATATTAGCAGCAACTGGTGTTAACTTACACAGTTAATTGCAAGCTGGAGCTGCTTGCCAAAAGGCATGTGCTTAATGGCTGCAGCTATTACCTGGGTGTGCAATAAAATGCTAAACATGCTACTGTTCCAGGTCTAGAAAATTCTATGAAAAAATTTAACACAGTGAGCAAACTGCGACTCCCACACCTTGACAGTACTTTATATTATCCCTAGATAGCACTCAAATGAATTAAAAATGCAGCTATTTAAAGTAATATGGGGGAAACAGGATTGAGTAAAAAATATATTTAATTCTTTTCAATATGAATGCAAACAGAAGTATCCCTGCTAACATACAACAAAAATGCAATGCAGTGCTAAAATGTGCTTAATGATAAAGTACAAAATCAAAGAATGATAATTTTACATGGTAAAACATTGCAGTTGGCTTGAACTCACACTCACCAACTGATCACTTTATCTGTCTTTTAAAATGGATCACAACTCTTCTATGCACAATTAAACAACAATGTACATTTTTCACACAACTACTTCACATTTTATAATATTAAATACTGCTCTGAATCACTGCCTTGTTTATGGAATATCTGCTAGCTCTGCATGTCTGGTTACTACATACCAAAAGGCCATTTTAAACAATAATATAAGCATTATAAGCATTTTCTGCAGACACTGCATAGGCATTAAGCAATACTACATATTCAGAATACAAATAAGCATAGTAAGCCATTCAAAATATCACACATAGCCATGAAAATAATACATTATCACCTCAAATAGCACAAAGAGAATTCTCATCCAGGCTTTGACCAGCACTGCATTAAACACAGAAAGCTTCATTGCAGGAAACATCCTTTCAAAACAGTGAATGGCAGCCTGTGAGGATTTGATTTGTATTTGGGTTTGAAATGTTTTAAAATTAATGAAAGGCTGATGCCAGTGACTTGTTGCAAATGCAGTGACATCCCCTCAGAGATATCAAACCAACCACTGCATTGAATAAAAATGATACTACTGTCCTTTAGAAAACAACTGGAACTGTGAAACACCATAGAAATATTTTACACAACTGAACACAGTGTTTCGTAAAAAAATACACGGACACGAACAGAAATGATATCCGGTAAATGACAAATACCAAAGACTCCTGAGAATATTTCTATTTCTTAGAGTAATCCGTAAAATTCTAATTGCATCACTGTCAGTGATGACTTACTGTAGCAGTATCTGCACTAACACGACGCACTCAAGCATCTCAAAAAACTCCCCAGAACAACCCCTTTCCATGGGACACAGTCCTTCAGGAATGCACTGCTTCAGTGACCCCAAAGGCCACAGATCCTGTGATAAAATTTGCCCCTGTGTGGACTTCTCTCCATGGGCTGCAGCTTTCCTCAGGAAATCTCCACCTTTTCTTGGTATGGAGTCACACACACCAAGGCAGCAGGAGGATCTCTGCTCCATGAGGGTCCTCCATGGGCTGCAGGAGCACAGCTGCCACACCATGGGCTGCACCACTGCCTGCAGCACCTCCTCCTGCATCATCTGGATGTCTGCAGGGCTGTTTCACCCACATATTCTCACTCCTCTCTCTGACAGCTGCTGCCCTGTGGCTTTTACCCTTTCCTAAACACTATCTCAGAGGTGCACCAGGAGCTCAGCTGTGCCCAGTGGTGGGTCCAGTGGCTGTGCCCAGCTGTATCCAACATGGGACAACCCAACCTCTTCTCATGGAGGCCACTCCTGCAGCCCACACCTTGCCAGTAAGAGTAATCTACTGTTTGAGCATATTCTTGTGAAGACATTTTTACTGGACTACTACTAGAGGGCTTACAGTTAGCTGTAACTGTAAATCTGTACTATATAAACACATTAATATCAAACTGCTGTAACTGTTCCATAGGATAACGCAAGAAGGCATTAATAATGACTAAGTGCTTCTGTAATTACAGTTGTGAACACTATTTTAAACACACACTCTTGGAACAGAAAGACAAGGAGAAGACAGCCTGAGAAATGGGAAGAGCTGCTCTTCCAAACAGCATTTGCTCCATGTGACTCACTGGACACTTGAAACAGAAGAGCAGTGGATTAACAACATTCATTTGATTCATACGAATATATACAGAAATTCATACATGTCCTTACTTTTTGGGTATATTTAACACAATATCAGATTAATACTGACTCATTAAAGGCCATGCTTATATTTATCAATGAAATTAGAGCACTAGCACCCTACTAACTTTAGTGGTATCTTCCTATTTCTGTGCTACGGTAACGATCCAACAGAGATTGAAGTCCACTGTAAGAAATACTTCCGGGATTTTTTTATTATTACCTTTGACACAGTTTAGTAATTTTCATCTAAAACAAGATTTCAAATATTCACAAACATGCAAACTGTGCATACATTAAAGCATGCACATACATGCATGAATCTTAGATGACATTTCTTTTGTCCCACTGAAATAACATATCAAGCCAAAGTATTTATCTTTTCTGAAGTGCAGCTATGCTCTCGGCACTCTCATGTGGATTAAAAGAAATCAAATGCTGTAACTTGTGTGATTCCCCCTAACTGCCACCAAATTATACAACACATTATATATCGACATCAACTCACTCACTAGAGCATGTTGCCTGAAATTAGAAATGTTATGTGCATTGATTTTTTTTTCCTCTAACAAGGGAGTACAGAACTGAGAATTCTTGTTTCAGTCTAGTATTACAACATTGTTGCATAAAGCATTTTGCTTTCAAGCCAAGAATTCCCCAAAAAGCATTAATTTAAGATGTTCTATTCATTATCATCTGAAGTTATTTCTTCCTAAATATGTAGCTCAGAAACTGCTGACAAACTACTTGAAATAATTTTTTAAGTGTATCACATAACCCTCTGGCTAAGGCTAACTGAAAACTAATTAAAATCATTAAGATGATGATTTGAACAAGAACAGGAAAAAACTGTCTAGATGAAATTATGAGGAAAAATTAGATACCACTTGACTAAATTGTGCCATTAGACACAGTGCTTCTCATTTGCAAAAAATGAGCATTTCTTTCCCTCTCAAAGGGGTTTTTGACCTTTTAAGGCACCAGTATCCTCAACCCTCCTCAGACTAACTTGTTCATCTTCTGACCCAATGCTCTAAAAGAATATTTCTCTTCCTCTATGGGCAGAAATAAAACTCCCTAAACTGTAAATAGAACTTGTTACCAAATAAAGAGATTTTTACTAGATCATCAGAACATTATTGCAGACTTCTGATAAAAAGGCAAGAAGACATATAAGAAACAAGTTGTATGACATCTGATAAACAGAATGACATGTATCATTTTCCTTCTATAGACATGTTTTTTTTTAATCTTGACTCCTGCCACTGAGAAAAAAAACTAAGAAATCTTCAAGCCTGTGGTCATAAGACAAGAGAACACAGATTCAAATCTCTTCTATCTGCAAACAAGACTGAACATCACATACCGACAATTGCTTTCTCAAATCCAAGTGGGGACAGTAATGAATGAAATTTGGAATAGAAAGAGCATTCCAGTGGTGTGACAGAAAAAAAGAATGCATATCTTGTACCACTAGCCAAGATGGCTGATAAACTATGTCTGTTATGTCCAACTTGCACAACAGTATCAAGCATTAATGAAATAGTTCAGAAAATGTTTAGCAGTATGTGCCAAGACCACTGGGAGAAAGCCAGTTTAAAAGGGAATTTGAAAGAACCTCCTTTATCTGGGTTGATGAACTCAATCTAGCATGATCATCCAAATGTCAGGACTTAGATAAACTGAACATCCATCTTGAAGTTGGGAGTCCTGCCTTTGCCAGAGGAAACAAAGTGTAAAAGGTATTTCAGCCATGAACCTTAGATAAGATGCCATCCACAAGTCAGGGCGACTGGTAAATCTACAATGAAGAATACTGAAAGACTTTTTTTTACAAGTGAATGATATCTATGGCTGATTGTCCGTATCATAAAGTAGCACATTTATTGCTACACTAATGATGAGTGCTTATGTTCAGGTTTGGTTTATACTGTAACTTCTAAAGATCCGCATTGTCTATTTCCCAACTCCCTTACTCAAAAATTAGGGAGGAACACTTTCTCGAGAACTACAACTTTTGAAGAGATTCTATATAAACACCTAAGTACATTATGGGTCCTTTAAAGACCTCATTGAAAGGGATGTGAAATACTGAGACATTCATCTGCAATGCCTTTAAGTATTATGGATATATTTATACTAAGTTATGAGACTAATTCAGAAGAAGTCCCACAATGCTACAACCAATGATTTTATCTAGTGGTCTTTTGGTTTTGCCAAAAGGTGATAATAAGACACTTGAAGCTCAGCCTATAAAATCTAAAGCAGATGCTGAGCTGGGCTGCAGGCAGTCATATCCCAGGAAATGGGTATCAGTACATGGGGGGAAGTCTTAACATGCTTAGCTAAAAACTAGAAAAAAGAACAACTGGTAAATTTTAGGCTAGTGAATAGTTTAAAGCCTGTGGCTAGATCTGACATATTTCTGTGGGTGAAGTACCAAGGTAATGACTGTATTACTAAAGTGAGTTTGTAGTTCAGCATAATGCACAGGTTGTTGCTATGGAACAAGGTCTAACTCCATGCCATGCAAAAAGTACATTAAATAATAGTATCACAACTCTCTTAAATTCAGTGTGTGTAAACATAGACACCTTTTGTTTTGCTTTTTTTCTCACCTCTTCTCTCTCTATCTTTTTGTAACAGATTTTGATTATTATATCTTTCAATGAAAATACCTAAGTCTATCTTCCTTTTGTCTCTAAGTCCTCCCTTTCTGTTTCTAGTACTACTTCAGATTCATTTCCATGTCACCCTTCTGTTTTCTTTCGGCCTTCCCCAATAACACCAGATTTCTATTTCTTCTTTCTAACTTTTACACTCCCTATACAACAAAATCAAACCTTTGATTTGCAAAATATCCCTCATAGAAATCACTTAGAAAATTTGAGTATTCCATTTAAACAGACCCAGATAAAGCAGCATTTTAAGAACAGTACTGCTAATACGTGCTGGACAAACACATAATCTAATGTTGAAGAGAAACAAAGCAAAATAAAGACGAACCCGATGGCATCCCTGGACCCGAGGCCGGCTTCATTGGCGCATTCACCTGATCCCAGTTGAGATCATCATCATCTGACTGACTATAGCCACAGGAACTGAGAGGCTCATCAAAAGTGCAGCACCCTGTCAAAGAAACACAAAGGTAAAAATTAAGGCATGCAGGTAACAGATTAGGAATCTCCAATGCTAACAACTGCAACATCGCTCA
>VZTT01072325.1:19055-68837 GCA_013400855.1 Buphagus erythrorhynchus
AAAAAAAAAAAAAAAAAACCCCACACAAAAATTGGAAGAAGGATGAAAGGATGATAAAAATCAAAATATAGCACAAAAAATCAGTTCTGTGGTTTAGTGTGAAACTCTAATGTTTACGTTTGTAATATATGAGAAAAACATTTTTACCCTTTTTTTCAGTTAAATTTAACACTTTTTTACCTTGGAGGACCTGTTATCCTCCATCCATACTCTTGTCTTGTGATGGAATTGATTATTATATTGTGTTAAACAACTTTGCTGCAGCATTGATATGTTTGTAGGAAGTTTGTAGGTTAAAGGGGTGTGTCTGTTCTTTATAATACATGAGAGGAGTCATGTATTGGTGCTGTCAATTCAGAAACCGTGCCTTTTACTACGGCTTTCCTCATCTGCACCAATACAGTTTTTCTCAGAACAATCTCAGTTTGGGGGTGGAGGTGAAAAACTGCACTTGTTTGTGTGACACCCTTGCAGCAGTTTAAGGAGGGGCAGAGCACAGGCTTGCTCTGACACCTGGAACTGCTGGTGGTTTGAGGCATATTGACAAAAACAGAAGGAAACTGGTGTAAACAGAAGAGGTGGGAGGAAACAAGTGGCCTTTCTGGTCTCTTGACTCACTTCAGTGCTGTGTTGCAGGTATGACCAGTCGCCTGCTGGGGCCCTCCTTCGAGCCCTACCTGCTGCCCGAGCTGACGAGATACGACTGCGAGGTGAACGTGCCCGTGCTGGGCAGCTCCACGCTGCTGCAGGGCAGCGCGCTGCTCCGGGCGCTGGACCAGGCGACCTGAGCGCTCCTGCGATACCCCGTGGCCTACACTGTCCAAAACAGCTTCAGTTCTAAAATATATTTTTGCAAGTAGACAATTTCTAATACCAGTACACTTTTACAGGATTTTACTTAGATATCGAAGCTGTCCACATTACCAAATAGTGGCCTTTTGAAGTTACTCACTTTATTATTCATATTAAAGAAATACATCTACTGTATTTTCTCTATTGCAATTAAAGTGGTGTTTAGAGAGTTTGATTACCCTCCCCTTATCTCATTACCTGTAATTTATATTCTGAATTTTTTTTCAAATTTCATGCTAATAAAAAGCTGTGGTATAAATGCCTCATCATGTGATACTTTGGCTGCAGTACTGCAAAGATATATTTTTATTGCCAAAGATGAATGAAACAAATTTGATCTCCAACCACAGTTTTTTGTTGATCTGCCAAATTAAAATCCTTTGAGTCTTTCTATTTTCCAGCATTTATTTTATTGTAACTTTAATAACTTTTGGAAAAGCATACTAAGGAAAAATCCCAGCCTTCTGCCTCCCATCCCTTTCCTTCATTTTTATACACTTCGTTGAAAGAAATGTGAATGGTGAAATGCAATGTTTGTGGGTATCTGTGAAAGTTGCACGTTTTAAGCTTTTTTCCTCAGAAGCAAGCCACATTCTCAGCTGCCTTAACCTGGCTTAGCTCTACAGCCAAGGGAGTCCTACAGATTTACCCCAGTGGAGGATTTAGGCCTGTGTTTTCGTTTGTGTTGAGGTTTCATGTTTTGTTCTTTGTTGTTGCCTTTATTTTTTACAAAAAAACAAATTTTTTTTTAATTATTATCTCTCTCTGGGTCAGTTGTTCATCATCTCTTGGTACTTTTGCTATATCTATGACACAACTACTTTAAGAGCTGTTTCTGCTAGAAACTTGCAGTATTTGTTACGATGTTCTGATATTTCAGGAATCGGAGCAGTGGCCCCTACTAACACCTCTGATTAATTAATGTTACCCTTTTCATTTTATATGCTAGCTAGCAATGTAATTGCAATATTGAATCCACAAATCTCAAAATAGTACTTCCCAGCGTATTAAGCTAACTCAGTTATAATTAGACAAAAAAAATTAGGAATTGCATAGTGAGATGAATAGCCAGCCGGGAGGTCTCTCATTTTTACTTCCCTTACATTAACCAGTAGCTAAAAAGTCATTAAAAGGCAGCCAGACATTTTCAGAGCTCCTTTCCAACTATCATTAATTGTCATGCACATACATAGAAAATAGGGCTTTGAATGCTTTCAAAGGGTTTTGAAAGTTTAAATTACATCTCTAAACAGCAAAAAATATTACAATAAAAGGCAGGTGAGCAGTTCTGACTTTAAAATACATACAGACTTAGATCTGTCTTGTTTCCTCCACTGGTATAAATCACTGTAGATTCACTGAAGAAAATGAAACAGTGGCAAAGTACTAAAGGTAAAAATCTGGCCCAGAAACTTGGAACAAAAATATATTTTTGAGACTTCTGACTCTGCTGAAGCCTGGTGTATAAAATTGCTTTATATCATGCACTGACACTTGCATAGAGAGAGCCTTGGGTTCATAGAGCACTTCACTGTGTTAAGCAAGTCTTAACCACGCTAGAAAAGCTGAAGACCTTTTGTTATGGGTACATGATGTAAAAAAAATATGCTCCCTATTGTAGGCAATCTTTCAAGAGTTATTACCAAAAATAATCTCGTAAAGTGAAGTTATTACTGTGTGAAAAAATTTTTTTGTAAGCATCAACATCTGATGAAAATTGGCCATCCAGATTTGACAAATTTGCAGTGGCACAGACTTAAGGCTTCAAGGATTAAAGACACTTGAATACTGCTCTTCTGTTTCTTATTTGTATAGTTTCAGCATTAAAAATGTTATACCCTAACAGTTTACTAAAACACTCTGAAAAAATATTCCATGTCTTAATATTAATCATACTTTTTATCATAATTATTTCATAATCTATATTGCTGAATTCTTATTGACAATATTATAACTGTATGGGAACTTTAACTTGATAAGGAAATGTATTTTGACACTGATACCTTATTAAAGTATACTGATCCTAAATTCTTTGTGACTCATTTGCTATGAATTTGTTATTTGTTGTATCATTGTAAAACAAAAGTATTTATTAAATTATTTATAGAAAATAAAGGTTTGCATTGATCTTTGAAGACTGAAAGAACAATCAAATGTTACCCATGTTTGAGAGCTGGGAAGGAGCCTGCCAAAGGTCCATGCTCTTGACTGCTTTGTAGAGTTTACCTGTCTTTCCTCAAATGAAGAATCAATGCCCTGCAGATCACTGCCCTTCTGCAACTTGTCCTGTGGCTCAGACTGCTTCTTCCATTTCAAAACTATGTTTCTACCTAAGGAGCTGAGGGTGCCTTTTGTAATGTTACCCTTACCAAAAAAAGAGAGGGAAAATTAAGTCCACCAAATCACAGTTTAGAGGCTGAATTGCCACAGGTCCCAAACTGTATTTTGGTGAAGAAACAGAGTCTTGGCAAGCCCCTTACTAATGGGCTTTCCCCATCAAATCCTTCCAAGCCTCTGCTTCACCTTGACAGTAGTCATTAATCCCAATGCTGCTGTTAAACAGGTCAATCCTTTTCCATATAGAAAATTTTTATACAGGCTTTGCCTCCGTAATTACAGTGGTCACATAGTAGGAGGACAGGCACATTAAAAAATTAATTTCCAAACATGCACCTAAACTTCAGCACTGTGTGGAAGCTGACCCTTCTGATATCTGCCTTTGAAACATGCAGTGCCCACACAGGCACCAGTGAGCTGCTCAAGCAGCAGCAAACCTTGTGAAGTGCCTGCAAAAGTGGGCTATCATTGCCTCCTTTCTTAGACTGGACACTCAGTAGTAGAAACCAAATCCTTGCTTCTAAATCTGTTGTAATGAACATTACCTATACAAAACTCTCTTTTTTGAAGTATCCCCTCAGTCTTTGTCCAAGTGCCCCCAGGACTAGCTCAGCATAGCAGATCCTAATCCAACTGAGTATTGGAAAAAAACAAAAACAATCTCTGAAATAGAGATTAACCTGTTAAGATCAGCTTCTATCTTTTGAAGAGTGTAATAGCTAACTGTTAATATAAATTAGTGCTGTCAGGCATTATTTTTTGGGGTGTCCAAACAGCTGACTGCTCACACTCTCACACTTAAGAGGGTCCTGCATTCACTATTCCCATGTTCAAACAGCTGAAGGAACATACTGGTAGTGCCTTGAGCTGCCTTTTTTCTTTCCCCCTCTATAGCTAACATTTCTCATGTTAGTGAGTTTTAATGGGTTTTCCTTACATACATGAACATCCTAGAGAGGTAAACTCTGACAGTAAAATTTACATACCCCAAAGACCCAAACCCTGGTCAGGAACACGATGCAACCTATGAATTAATAGCTGAGTTTAATTCTGCTGAACAGGAATTTATGGCGGCTTTTAAATTTTTTTTCTCCCCAGTAGGCCAGCAGAAGTGCTTAAAATTCAGCGTACATCATCTTTCACTGCCTAAAAGCACCATTTCTTGGCATCAGACTTTCTATCTCTAACAGCACAGCACTGATCCCAAAGATGTTGTTCAACACTCATTACATTCTGCTGAAAAATTGGCCTGTTTTGCCAAGCTCTCATGCCTTGGGCTGGTCTCAGTCTCTGGCTGATTATCAATTCTATCATCTTTTTAAAATGATCAAGCAACCATTTTTCCTAGAACACTGGATTAACTCAGGTAAGATTCGTGACGTTTATCAAAGAAATGCTTATTACAAAATACAATAGGGAATTCTCAACACATGATTAGTAATAAAAATACAATAAAGCCCAGAAAACTTGGATTACAAAGTCCAACTGTCTTTTCACTGGAGACACATGCTCCTAAGCCATACTGAGATCTGCAGACACTACATGATTCATCACACTCACTTGGAGCAGCAGGCAGAGCACACAGAAAACTAACACAGAGATGCTCCAGTTCTAGGTGGTAAAGGTTTCATCTGTTCCTTCTACCTGAGGAGCTTTATAAAGCTATTCACAGACATGCCACATACATGTGTGTGTGTATGTATATATACACATATTTTTAACTTCTTTTTTTAAGTGCCACAGTGGAGAGCTGGAAACATTCCTCTACATCTAAATAAACAGCTTATTTTTTCTTCCCCCTCCAACTCCTAATTATAGGCTTCCCAAGGGAGGAAGAAATAATTTCTAAGAAAAAAGCAAGTCCTTAACAATATTAACATCCCTGTCCTGCTCCCTTAGCACAAACCAACACACAGCACAAAGGCTGCCTTTTGGTTTCCTGGGGCTGCATCTGAGCCCACCCTTGCCCGCAAGGGAGGCAGGTGTGGATTCTTGCTGCTCCAGGCTCAGTTCATTGATGTTTCCTTGGTTAACTGCTACAACAAAAGCACCATCAGAAGGCTCCCAGTTTTGGGTGTTTGCATTAAAAATGTATTTGAATAAACAAAAATTTTTAAAAAGTGAGAAACACCTTAGTTACTGTTTTGTTGTTGTTGTTTGTCTGAAAGCCAGCCTGAAGTTTTGGAAGCTTTATGATGTACCACAGGTCTCACATGGAACATTTTCCTTGAAGAAGTCCTAAATTCCTGCAATCAAGGAGTTACTTAATTCTCTTCAGTCATGCCTCACGGTTAGGAATGTGGTTAGGATGTCTCATTAGGGAACAGCAGCACATTCATGAACCTGGCTTGCAAGGACTACCTACAAGCCAACCAACACCAGCCCTTGACATGTTGGAGGCAGCAGCAGCTGTGTCACACCTTGGGCACTATCTGAAAAAAAAACATCCCCCAAACTCCTCACTTGAAAAGTCTGTGCTTAGGGAATTACAGACAAAACTGGCAAGCTAGATCCTCAAAGGCACCAGCACCAGAAACCAGAGTGACTCTGTCACACCAGGCATATTTTAATATTTGAGGTCTGGCTGTTGATCTTTGAAGGACTAGCACTAGCTCTGGAGACTGAAGCTGTCTCCCCACAGCACTGGCAAAGGCAAACCAGAAGAAAACTACCTCAAGCATTGCCTCCTCTGGGCTTATTGTTGTCCCCCTCCAGTGCATAGTTCCAGGACCAAAGGTCCGAGATAAATCACAACAGCACAGCACCACCATCTCGATGGCTTGTTCATCCATCAAACATCAAATGCCCTGTAGTCTCTCATCAGCTAAACATGTTTCTTAGCTGCAGCAAGCAACTGCAGACAGTTGGTCTTGACTCCTGTCCTTTCCTCTAACCCCAATGCCATTCCTCCCACTAGCCCCGGCCCATACATAGGTCTATGGTTTCATCATGCTGATTTCTGCCTCATGCTGCCTTCCCCTTGCCCAGCTCACCTTCCCCTCTTGACATATCTGCACCAATCTGTCCCATGTCTACACAGCCCTCATTGCAGGCAGCAGTTTTCAGCAAGAATTTTGGGACTTGCAGTGCGGGTTTTTTCTCATCATGTCCTTGCCTTGGCTGCCTGTTTGATATGGTGGTCAGCCAGACTCCCAGCCATTTTCACCCAAACCTCAGCTTCTCTGGTTCTTGGGCTGAGCTCATGTTAAAAATGTCCAAACCCCCACTCCCACTCTAACCACTGTCTGTCACAATCATAATAGATCACAATCCTTTCCCTGACATGAAAGCAGATTTAATGCTCCCACTCACAAGAAGTTAGTGCACCCTCCAAAGAGCTGCAATACAACCCTCAAGTCATTTCAGACATTTTTATCAGCCTGTTTCCATTTGCTATTCAAGCAAGCAGTGGTGGGGTATGAATGAAAAAGGTTCTGCTGGCTCACAGAAAATATAGTGCCTCTTTTATCAGCCCCTTGACACAGTGCTTCAAGAAAAATCCCAACAAATTTCAGATGCACGCATAATTTATGCCGCAGTTTTGGAAATGAGAGCAGAGTTGAGCTAGTTCCCCAGATGGCCGAACTCTGATCTGCAAAGCCAGAACGATTTCCCAGCCATAAGAAGAGCAGGATGGATTTGCTCTTTTAATTCTATCAGCACCACAGAATTAACACTAGTGGGAAGAGAATCCGTATTTGTGGCTCCCCAAACCTTCTTCTCATACAAGTCCTTGCTTGTTCAGGACAAGAGTTAAGCCTGAGACAGAGAGAGGTGCACATACTTGTTAGATTGCTGCCAAATGCTGCTATGCACTTGACAGACACCAACAAGCTCACAAAGGGTGTGATTTCCAAGTCCAACTTATCCATCAGTACTTTCAGCCCTAAGCAATCCTTATACACTCACTCCAGAGTGTGGCTACCCAGAATTTGGAGACTCCTGGGGTGTCCCAGAGGAGAGTGATCCATGGGGATCTCTCTCTGTCTTGTTATAACCCGTAAGTCAGAAAAATCAAAGGTTAAGACTCATGCAAGCAAACTAAAACCCACTTCTACGTCCGCTAGAGAGAATGACAGGAAAGTGATTACAACGTCAATACAGCAGAATTTTCCAGAACAAAGCTCTTTTTAAACACATTGGCAGGAATGCATTTTCCCAGTTACAACTGTTTATGCAACTCAATTATATTTTATATTCTCTAGTGGAAAAAGAACATCAAACAAACCCCACAGCCTGAAAGTCTTCCTCTTTTTCTCAAGATGCTGGTAAACACCAAATTTGAGATAGAAGCAGAAAGCATAAATACAAAAACCCCACAACTGTCAAACCCTCAGACCAAAGCACATAGCTCCCTGGCATCATTTTGTAGCAGAAGTTATGTGAACTTCTAAGTGGCAAGCCACAAAAGTTGCTTCATATAATGAGCTTTATGATCAATACAAATACATATTATTTCAGTTCAGCCCCTCCTCCACACAGCAGCACCACAACAGTATTACACTGGATCAAACGAAGCATAAAATGGGTGTCGTCACCATCCATTTTTAGATCCGTAGCATGACATCCATTGGCTTTTTTCCTGGAAGAGCAGGCAATACTAATTGTGTCTGTCACTTTACTGTTAACACAGATAGTGCTGTCCTTAACTGCAGCCCCCAGAACACACTGGAGTTCACAGAAATCAAACCAGTGGAAGTTTACCAGGAAAACAGGTTGCTCTTCTTTATTTTAATTTCAGCTGCAAACATAATGATTTTTCCTCTGCCTTGCTCAATTACAGAGATGCTATTTTTTAACATATTTACACCTTCTAACACAGGTTGTTGTTCACAAGTTCCATTTTAATCTTTAGTCAATTTTTGGTATGCACAGTATGATCTATTTCAGAGCCATTCTGATCACCAGGGAAATCTCAAAAAGTGACACCAATACTGAATAATTCTTGGTGAACTTCCCTCTTCTCTCTTAAAACCTCTCTTCTGCAGAAGAGATTGTTTAATGACAGGCAACACCTTCAACAACTCCATGGTGGGTTTGCTTTTATCCAACATTCCTTCTTGCCTTTCCCAGATCCACAGCAAACAACCACCCTAGCACTTGGAAAAGTGGACATAAACCTGGCTATTTTAATCATAAATTGTATCCTAATATACCTAATAAACACTTTGACTTCTACTTTCAATTTTAGAGGGACTTCTTCAAACTCCCCCCTTAAACATTCTCCTCCTCTCACTCAAAACAAAGAAGAAATCATCTTAAAGTGATTAAAATACTTGTCTAGTTAAACCAGCAAAGGAACCAGGAGCCCATTGGAAAGACAGGGAATATTCAAGTCAACAGTACTCTCATTCTTCTTTCTGCAACAGTCCCTGCTGGGCAGGGTTTGTTTGCACTGAGGTTTGTATTAGAAACACACACACTTAGCTAAATTACACAAATTCCACAAACCTATGCCGAAAATAATAAACAGAGTGAAAAGTGCCCGTGCCCAGCACTCGAGAGCCTCAACAGGTGCCTTTGGATGGCAGACTGCCACAACAGCCATACTCAAAACACTTGCCCCAAAACCTGCTCAAATAAGTGATCCTCCTCCTTCCCTTTTTCCCATATAGTCCCCCCTTCCCATGGAAACATCTCAAAGAGTATTTTGATTCTTATAGGCAAAACCATGTCCTGACTCGTGACTAGGAAATAAATCCCATGTGCCTACAAAATCTATGGTACAAAGTGGTTGCTATGGTGCCACCATCCACAAGACCCTGAAAAATGGGTCTTCTGCAGCCTATGGCAGGAGCTCATGCTCTCCACAGGCACTCCTGATCCTGGCATGGGAGCACCCAGCACGCTGCAGGACAGGCGCTGGCTGTGCCCAGCAGACACCCCTGCTCTTGGTCCAAGTCGTGGGCCAGAAGCAGTGGCTGAAGCAGCTGCACATTTCATGTGCTGTCTCCAACACAGATCACCTCTACAACACCCATCTACTTAGGTTTAAAGTAGGTAATGCACAGTTCACTAATATACAGAGCTAGCGGGTAAATAAGCCTGGCAATGCATTACTTCCACGGTTCATGGAAATACTTTGTGGCTGTGCTTTACAGAGCAACATCATTCATGGCAAAAGTTGCCTAACAGGAAATTGCCCCAGGAAGATTTCCAAACCCCATGCATTCTACTTTCACACTAAGCTTCACTTCGTAAAGGGCAACAACTTAGCACACCTCCTACACCAATATCCTACCTACCCTGTTCTTCCCAATGAGTCAAACCACAATGGCAGCAACTTGCTAGGGCTGAAAACAACACAACAGGGTCCCCCAAGCACACTTGTGCACAGCTCCTCACTCACAATATTTCACAGTGATCACATACCTCTCCAATTTGCAGGAACCCCACATCCTTCCTTTCCTCACCACCAAGATACCAAATTTTTCTCCAGAGAGAACATCTCCAGCTCACTTTTCCACAATGTCCAACAGCATTTAGAAATCTTTTTCCAGATGCTCTTACTGGAAATGCAGACTCCACAATTACAAAAGGAGTTCTGGAATCTTAACTATACTAGTGTGACTAATCTTTGAAAGCAGTATTTCAAAATATTTCTTCGAAATACACCAAAAAATACATTCAAATTACTTATCATTTACTTTTTTTTTAAGTGAGCTACAGAAGAAAAAGGACAGTCACACAGTCATGTGCAGCACTAACTGCAGTTGGACAGACCGAGTTTGGACAGTATGCAATGCACGCAGAAATAAATCCGTTCATACCCAAAGAGGTATGGACTTGTGGGACTAATCTCTGTTAGGAAAACTAGGCATTCAAACCCCAGTTTTCAAGATAATATGCTGTAGCTGTACAGCAACACTAGAAACAGGAGACTGCTGTACCTGTATCACACAGTGCCAGTAACTGAACTAATGCTGAAAGAGTAAAATCACCCCCCTTCAGGATCTCCCATCAAGATCGAAACAAACAGGTATTTTTACAATAACCAAGGCAACAGGACAGAGTGTATTTGAAGGCAGAAATCAGTAGGATACAAAGAGGCCTTTCTGAAAATAATGCTGAGTATTCTCTCAGATTTTAAACTGAAACAACTAGTAGCCCATCAACAATTTCCATGCAGTTATAACATGTTCCTGCCCAACATATGTTTCTACTGATAACTTATTACATCTTCATGTTTCTCTGCTCTACTAAAAAAAAACACAATCAACCAACCAACCAAAAAATCACCTGACATGCTCGTTTGGATTTTTCAGCTTCTTAGTGTCTTAGTGTTAAGAGCTAGAGAAATGTAATTTACATGCTCTTAAAAAAATGAGCTACTTTGAAAATTTAACTTTTTGAACAGTTCAGAGATGTCTGTCATCCTTTCATTTCCAAGCAGCAGTTTGTGTAGATTTTAGTACAATCAGTTCACGTCTATGTCATGTTTCATTTTCATGCTTCATTTTACAAGCCCACTAATCAGACTAATGAGGTTGAATGTGAAGAAATCCCTTTGTTTCAAACTGAACAGCTTCTGAAACCACAGTTATAATGGTCTTTCTTTGCTTATTCATTTCCTGTTTGCAAGTAATAGGAAAAAAAAAAAAGAAGGCATTACAGAATTTTTCTGCTAAACCCAAAAGGCAGAAAGCCATCTCAGTACAACATCCCCTGTAATTTACAGGAGCTCAAGCCGTGTGTTCCTGTAAGGGAGTCACAGTGCCTTCCACTTTGTGAGCATGCTAAAATGAAAGAAAATCTTATTAACTGCTTTGGTAGGGTCACAAATATGCTCTCAAAGCGGGGTCTTAAGACGGTCCAGTGAGCAAATGCCTGTCTGCAGGCAGCAGGGAATTTGTGCTGTGCTGATCACACTCCCACATGGAGCCATCGATTCCCCCACGCCTGTGTACAGCATGTTTAGGACCTGCCTGGGGACTGGGGCTTCCTGGTTCCTTGGCCCATCTAAACCATCAACCACACATATACAGATAACCCATGGCATGAGATAGAAGCTAGAGGTGAGGAATGGAAATTCCTACTTGGAGATTCATTACAGAGCCACCCCAGGCTCCAATACCAACCCTCCAGTGCTCCTCAGAGCTATTTGTCATGCATCAGTGGGAACACAGAGAGGTGCACCAAGAGACTTAGAAGGGAATACACTCGATTATGGGACAGTACCACAAAAGGCAACACTGTCTACCCTCCAACGACTCTGATAAATTTGAAAGTACAATCTAAACAATCTTGACTTTAATTTGTTCATTCTGAGGTTGGGCTTTTTTTTTTTCCTTTAACATCACATACAAGCAAGGCTTGCTTCTGTTCCTCTAAACACCTGAGGAACTGCCCAGACCACATGCCGAACAAGTAACAAGTACATTGCAGAGTTAGAGGATAATGGAGCATTCCACTAAGTTTACTGTGTGTCACTAGACCTGCTCACAATGAATGTATAAGGTTCAACTCTGGTTCAGAGTTCTCTGAAATAACATGTAAAGGGGCATAGAAATGGAGAGGGGGCAAGTTTCTCTTTTTAGCCTGTAGCATGATGACAGCACAAGCAGCACAGTGCCATAGTTTACACATGACTATGGTTCCATTCAAAGCACGAAGTATCTATAGACAAAACGCAAGCAATCCATTTCCTCCTAAAGCTGCAAGTCAAACATAGAAGCACACACCTGCTACAATACATTCCAGGCTATAACAGAAGTTTAAGTCCTTCACAGATCACCAAGAACATCAGCAAAGCTCTAGGGAATTTAGTGGTACCAATTACTAACCCTCCTGCATAGAGAAGGGATGAAGATGTCAGAAGACAGATTTATGATTGCACAGCAGGAGCCAACACTACTCCTCATGGTCTCTGCCTGGTTAACCTCCAGCAATTCCTTGGGGAAAGGAGAAACATCACTGGTGAGAAGGCACAAAAGGCTTTTCACCTCCTGCTCTTTCCCACTCCTGGGACAAAAACAGCTATCACATAGCGGCATCCTCCATATCAGCTGGAGCCTGGCTGCAGAAACAAATGTGGAAGGACTGGGGCAGAGTCCACAGTGGGTTACAGCACCAGTCTGATGGCTGCTACCACCACAGCACGTGTGCCTGACCATTAGCCAGAGCCTACAACCACCCAGAGTTACCAAATATTTGAAAGTGTTTTGTTTTCCACCTTCATAGGAAACAAACCTGAGCCCTCATGAGCAGTACCTTGGCAGGAAAAAAACTGAGAGCTGATGGATCTGAAGAATTCTGTGCAGAAAAATCATTTTAGCTTTAAACTATCTCAAATGATCCTCTGATGTTTAATTAGGAATAATTAAAGAGCAAACAAAAAGCCTGAACTCTTTCATGAATACTTCATAGGTATATGCTAGTTATTTCACACAAGAGCTCAGTTCTATGGTGGCAGACTCCCTTTGCACAGAAGCCGAAGAAAAGCAAACTAATCTGTTAAAGAAATAGACCAAAAAGGTGTCAGATTTCTTCCGAAGCAGTGGTATTTTTTTTGTCAACAAACTGGTTAGGAAGCTTGAACAAGATGCCTGACTCATTACAGACAGTGATGAGCCTCAAGACATAGGTGTCATTAAAAATCATCATGTAGCTTTACTGAAGTCTTTAAACACTGTACTGCCTCCCAGACATGGGAAAAGGCTAAAACTGCCTGAACAGCTTGGGTTTGGCATAGAAAAAGAGCATTAATTAAAGAGTTGGGTTATTCCCAAATTGTGCTGTTTAAGAAGCCCCATTATACCTGCTGCACAGTAGGTGGGATCCATTTTCTTTCAGCAGTGCTGATGTCAGATGTTAATTGAAGACCATGTAAGAAATACTCCCCTAAGACAAACTACCTTCTGCTGAAAATATACCAGTCATGTTGCTGGGAACACTGCAAGGGAAGCTCACTGAGTATGTGGCTGAAGAGCAGGAGATACAGCAATGCATGCTCAAGCAGCTTTAAAGCTGGAAGATGGAATATAATTTAGAGCCATCAGGGACACAGGAAGAGGAATGGAAAAGGATGATGGCACTCCTCAAAGCAAGGGAGTGCAGCCTCTACCATCCTACTACACCTCCTGACTTCTCTCTGATTTTTGCCACCATCTGTGTTTTACCAACCTGAAGAATGTCCCTTCTGTGCTGCTGGATGCTGTTCCCACAGTGAGCACAGCAGGATACAGTCACCACCTCGTGAGCATCCCCAGGCACGCTCGAGCTCCCACGGGGGGAGGGCAGGACAGAGCCCCATGGCTTTGGCACAGCTGTAAGGGCAGCAAGCCACACGCCACTGGTGAACCGGCAGACACGTCGCCTCTCCAGCAGATGTGGGAGCAGCCTGTGGAGACCTTCCTGTGTGAGGGCACGGCTGGCACGGGGGCTGCCCCCACATCCTGCCCCCAGCACTCCAGCTGCACGGCCCAGCTGGGCACTGCTCCGGCCAGGGGGCACTGGCACGCGCTGGCACGGGAGGGACGGCACGCACGGCACAACAGAGAGGGCCAAAAACAGCATGGAGAGAGGGGAGAAGTGAACAACAGCACCCCCACCACAACATCACACCTCTGCTTAGAAAGCTTGTGCCCCAGAATGACACAGGGGCTCACCTTCCCTCTCCATGGCCACAAGAGCCTCCTGGATCCATCAAAAGTCACCACGGTTAGTGGCAGGAGCATCAGTTGTAGCAGCAGGACTGAGAAATGGTGACCAGGCCAAATAACCCCCAAAAGCAGCTTTTGCTTTATTTTAGCACCAGGTCTGCAGACCTTCTGAGGGTGCTGAGGAAGGTCCTGAAGGTTAGTCTGGAGGCTACGTTCAGAAATGGAGTGGGTGTGCTGCATGGGGAAGAGCAGGTTCCTGGCTTCTGACTGTGGGGAAGGAAGGAGGCTCTGCAGCCACACTGGGAGGTACCCAAGGTGTGGAAGGATGATGGGGCTGGAGACTCTGTCTTCCTTGCCTCACTGGTCCCTTCAGATTTGAAGATCTCTGGTGCAGGGGTTTTTCTCTCCATGCTGGTTTTCTAAGTATCTCCAAGAATGGTACCTTGAAGGCATTTGTGGCTCTACAGATTTCCATAGATATATATTATACTAAGCAAGAAAGAGGAATTTTAGTCACAGGATGAAAATGTAGAGGAGGTATTTAATCAGCCTCCAGCTCTAAGCACTCACCACTCACCGGTAATGCTTTCACCATACTGGTGTGCACTTCTTTTTGGCTCAGCAACTCTTACATCAGCATTACATATGAATCCCCCAGGCAATTTTTTTTTTTTTTTTACCTTTTCATGCCCAGCCCATCTTCCCTTGATCTACAAAACCAGCACTTCACACTAAATAATCCAGAAGTCTGCTGACTAGAGCACTTCTTAACTGGAGAGAAAGCATCACAGCTTCACCCTCTTCCCCCTGCATTCCCAAGGGCATAGCACTCTTCCTGTTTGATGGACAGCCTTTCTGTCTAGTGCTTGTGTCACTGTAGCTAAGCAATTACCACCAGCTAAGCTCTCAAATCCTTATCATGAAGAGTGGCAGGACTGAATTCCTGAGCATCAGTTAATACATATTAATTTACACAAACTACAGCCTGATGCACTGACCACCCTGGACACAACGAGGTCCAAGGCAGACAGCAGACAGCCTGCCCATTGCCCCAGGCAAGATATCAGATCAGCCCCTGTGAAGTTAAAATGCTGAATTTCATCTAGAATCCCAGTCTTGCAGATTTTCCTTCACCATCTCCCAGCCCAGCTGCTGTTCTTGCAGTTTTTTAAATACTCTGGAGGAACCACGATATCTTTCTCAAGGAAGTTCAGCTGCACAAAATGAGCAAAGACAAACAAAACTAACAGTGCCTCAATTCCAGTTCAAAACTAACAACCCTACATAGCTTGGACAAGCAAAATCTTTTGCAGAACAAATGATAGTCAATGGCTCACCAGCAGCAATGGTCACATTGTTATGGTTATTTTTCATGCTTAACCCTTCCAATTTCATTTGTTTTTCTCTCCCATGTCCTCAGATAGTGCAGTCTGACCTCAGCACAAAGACTTTCAGAATTTAACCAAAAGACATGAAAGACTGAAAGACTGTTTCGCTGATTTAAAAACAAAACATCGACCTTAAAACCATCCTGAATTGTTATCCAATTTACAAAAGCAAGAAACAACAGATACTGTACTACTTCAGGGTTTTCAGCTACAGCTCTTCAATGAATTTTAAATTTTATTTCACTCTTTTTTTCAATATTTTCTGCAGAGAAATTGTCTAGAAATGCTACAGAATGTCATGAAGGGTACACACTTGGAAACAAAAGAAAAATAAACACCGAAACTCACAAATTACCATCTCCCTCCTCAAATGTTTTAGATCTTAAACAATAAGTTTAAAGGCAGAATACTTGTGCAGTGGGAAATACATGGAGTAAAATGCTTTAGTGATTATAACTGCAGGATGGGAGGGAAGACAGGTTCCCCCTTTCCTCCCATGTATTTCAGGTAAGATTTTGTACCTGAAAAAGTTTACACAGCCCAAAATTACTTACTTTTTGGGAAAAGAATAACACAAATACATTATGAAACAGACTAATACAGTTTAACACCAAGAACAATAAAGGAACATCACAATGTTATCTCATTTATTCTTGGAGTTTTTGTAACATGTTCTCACCCATCCACTCTTCATACTTATTCCAGGGAAACACACAGCAACAACTTGGGTATACATTAATCTACAATCTTTCCTCAATACAAAAACATTTTTTTGCTACTGAAGTGTTCTTACTCATCCCTCCAGGAAACATTAACTCAGCAGATCTGATTAGGGACAAAGTCTCCCCAATGGTTAGACAGTGTTTATAATTTCAGTTAAAAAAAAAATCACAACAGACTAAGCCCTCTGGGATGAGTAAGCAGAAAAGAACATCTAGAACAGTGCAACTATGCCATGTGTTTCTTCATTAAAACAACTGTGCAACATTGAGTCAAAAACACAAACTACGCATCTCCAGTAAGCACTGGGAAAAATGACCTTATTTTCCTACACAGCTTGCCCTTTAGCAATTGTGGTTTGAAGGACAGCAAACCCCAGGAAAACGAACTCTATCATCCCCCAAGGATCCCTGAAATAGTTTAGTCCTGATAAAAAGTCCTTAAGGGGCTCTTCCCAGAAGCATGCACATTTTTTCATAAGCATTTACCTAAGAAAAGTGAAGCAATGAAGCACACAAATGCCGGTTTATGTAAGCCCATTCATGTGCAAACATGCACATAAATACCAAAGGCTGAAACCTGGGATCTCATTCGAAGGTACTTAGAGTGCAAATGTCTGACTTCTGCAAACAAGATCTTAACACCTGAGGTTCTGGGGACTGGAACTTAAAACTCCCCTGGTGAGAAATCGGTCTTGGTCAGGATGACACGCAGCTGTAGTCAATATTTGGCTTCTGAAGGTACCAAGTGTTTTCCCTATATAAATGTTGACAATTTAATTAAGTAAATCTCAGATGTGCATAAAGCAAAACTATATTGAATTCAGTTACAGATACATCGCACAATACGTAAAGCTTGTCCACTTTCAGTTTTATATATGTAAAAACACTTTATCAGTTTTATAGATGTAAAAACACTTTTTCAGTTTTTTTTTGGGGGGGTTGTGTTTGTTTTGTTTGGTTGGTTTTTTTTGTCTGTGCTACACGGTTTTCCTAGACCCCACAGAAAAAATGCATTTCACTGACAGAGTTGTTTACCCTTCTCAGGGATGACCAAACCAAACACAAACGGACTCTGCTCTGGAGACTGAATTATCTGTGCAAATGTACGATTAAGACAATATAGCCTTTTGAGCAAACCTGCAGATGCAAAGCCATCCCATTCAGAACATTTTCAGTCATAGTATGAAATGCAAAGAAAACAAAACCTCATTACATTTTGCTATCCATAAAGAGAAGTTTTTAAAACTCACTTCTGAATCCATTGGAGAGGACAGAGCACTAAAGCCCCTTCAAAACATTTCCCTGCACAGCTTACTTATTGACAGGAACTTCATAAAATCCTCATTGTGATAACAAGTCATCATAATTGCAACTGCTCCCACAATTGCCAAGATGCCTCCTCTGGGCTGTTTTTGAAGGAGAATCATGAATTACAGAAGTGTGTGAGCATTCAAGGAATGTTAGACCCAATCTTATTGTACCTTCTACTCCACTGTGCCTGTGGTGAAGTACCTGTGACCTTCCACTATAACCTTTATTTCCTTTCCTCAAAAGCACTTGCTAGCAAAAAAATCTCAGGTCCCTGAATTTCGAGTACCTGTGATGAAAGAAAAGCCTTGTTATAGATGAGTAATGTGATGGTTGGCTCTCACAGTTAAAGGATGAATGTTGTGTGTATGTTAAGTTCTGTGGATGCATAATTATGTTATTGTAATATATTCTCCCATAGTCCTCTTTCCCCTTCCCCTTGTATTGTCACAAGATGGCTTGGGTAGGGGGGGCATTTGGGGAGAACTAGCTTGGTACTACACCTGACCTCCAGTCAAGATGTAAGGAAGTCTCCACCAATGGATGGCAAAGCAGGGGTTAACTGACAAGACTTTGGGAGGGCCTAGGGCTGTAAAAGGCAGAGCATCCATTCTGTAAGAGCACATGGTAGTTTAGTCCTGTGCTCCCAGCACTGATTTTTTTCTCCTTATTCAGTCTTTTGTTGTATTTTTGTTAAGGTTTATTAAACCTTTGAAATTCTAAAAGTGAGCATCGTTTCTCACAGCCTACATAGGTCATATTCCCACAATCCAGAGCTAGACTTTTTGAAACAGATCCATATGCCACTCCTGAAAGTGATTTTGATGAGCAGAAATCACTGACTAATGATGCCCAGGAGGTATTTTTCTACCCTCTGCAGAGATTCATTACCCACTACTGATAGACTTTTCTATCACCATAGCATATTGTTGCAACTTACATTCAGTCTAATTTCCCCTCAATTTTATGTCCTTGTTCCCTAGAAGGATGCCAAGAATCACTGCACCATACCATGAAGAAACTAACTTTGCCAGCAGGTCAACAGCAGCTGCTTCTGAACATCTGGCTTAACCTGTTGCCAGAAGCATGATTATCACCTATAATGCTTAACTTCCTGAGATGTTGGCAAGAATCACAATTTCTGGTATGTTATCTTACCCATATAATGGACAGCAATTATCAGACATGAAAAGACACTAGAAAAATTCCTCCCTTCTAGAGCTAGGTGGCAAAAGCTATCATCACAAGATATGACTTAATATGCATTTTGGGCACAGTATTCAAAAAATCCCAAACCACTAAACATTATTCTTTGAATACCAGTCTTTCTCCTGATTCATTCTACTGGCAGTGACAAGAGACAGATTACTACACAATATTACACATTACTCAGAACCACCTCTGAAATGTCCTGGGAAAGGGCCTGTCTTTAACTGGTAGTATGTACAAGGGCCTGATAAAACACATAGTCATAATGAAAAAAAGATGAAAGACCCTTGGACTAGCTAATTTATTGCTAATTTTTCCTATTTGGTTTCACACTGTCATCCTTTGCATACCAGAACAAAACCTCTCTGCTATCTCAAAATTTTCACGCTCCCCATGGGACTACCAAAGTCAAAATGTGTTTTGAGGGCATACAAGTACCAATATTCCTCCTGAAATCAGAATCAGGGTTTCTCCTGTCTGGAACATGAGAGTGTGAACTGTTCCCAGTGTAACATTTGGTATAGTTTAGATAATTTCCTCAACTTAAAGCAAATTTATGACTGAGAAAGAAGCTGAGAAGGGAAAGGAGTAAATGAACTTCTAATACTGCTAAGAAGCTGCCCAACAGGCAATAACTTCAGGTTACATTATTTAACATTTATTGGCAAATAAAGAAGGTAGAAATTATTCTCCTCTTCCACATGGCTTTCTGTCCAGTAGGCAGGTTTCTGTTCAAGTTCTTCCCATCTTTTATGAACACGATCCCTCCTTTAAATCAAATGTGATCTTTCACCAGGCTCAAACATCACTCACAGTTCATGGCCAAAGTCTGTCCTGAATTCACAGGTACCTTGTCTCCATAAGCCATCTTTGGTTTTATTCATTAGGTCATCTACATTACTTGTTACTGGGGGACAAAAGGATGGAAAATTATTGCCAGAGAGATTCTTTTACCTCTTTCCCACTCCAAATCAACTCTCTCCTATGCATCCTGTGAAAAATGCAGAGTTGAAATCTACTAGCCAAATTTTAAAACTGTATTCTTTCTTGTTAAGTATGACCATTAACTTCCTCTCTTTAGTTCAGGGTTTTTTGCAAAGTTGAAGTATTCACCTCCTGTGTTTTCGGTTATGTTCAAGATTTTTCAAGCTTGAACTCAGACTTTAACCATGGTCTGCTAGGAATGGGAAGTGAGCACGCCCAAGAGTAAGCTCCTTCACTCCTTTGCCCATTGGGGATTCTCATACCTTGCAAGGTGTTTCAACACTATAAACCACTTAAATTAGTCTTGCTATTCTTCTTTTGTTTACTGATCCTAGAATGTCTTCATATGCTATGTCTTTTTTAAGTGTTGCCAAACAATTGTGGAGACCTCATTAATAATCCTACCTGCTTTGTCACAAATGGAAAAATTGAACAAAGAGTTATTCAGTTCTGGCCAAAGTGGCATGCAAGTGATTTTTAATTTTATTTAATCCACAGCTAAAATATAAGATGAAATATAAAATGTATTAATGCAGCCTTCTGAGAATTAAATTTATCCCTTACATCAAGATGTAGCTCCAAGGTAGCCTCAGAAAGGAAATTAAATAGCCTGTCTTTGCTTTAGCTTTTCAGAGAGTAAAGTGAAAATAACCATTGGTTGTTATTGAATAAGATAAAGTATTTAGAGACAAAAGTGCTCTATGTAATAATTTTCATTACAAAGTGTACAACTGTCCTCCTACCTTTGATATTCACAGCAAGCATTTAAAGGCCATGAACTTGAAGAGAATATTGTTAAAGTCTTCTCCCACATACAGCTGTCAGTGTGGAATAAGAAAAATACTTCTCAAGCTGTTTTGATTGTGCATATCTACAGGACACAGGTGAATACCTATGTGACTTGCTATTGATTTAAACACAAAATAAATGTGAATGTGAGAAGCACACCCAGATTCCAGTTTACAGTCAACTTGTATAACCTCTTTTTAAGTCAGGTATTTCAGAGTGTTCTGTCTCTTTACTTATCTAGTTATTTCCAAACACAGAGCCCATCTGATGGAAGTTCAGTATTTTAGACAAGAAATAACTCTTTTTTCCCCTAGAAGATAAATATTTTACTGGGCAGTGCCAATAAAATAGCAGCTCAACAGGACCAAGAACATCAGATACTGATCTTGTAAATCTATGGCTTTCAATTCTGCCTCTAATTACAGAATAGCATGGATTCAGTAGAGCACAAAGGCATTCTCTTGTGTCAACAGGACCATAGCAATGCTCAAATACTTTCTTGTGCTTTGGTTTAGTATCTTATGATATATCTGTTGCTCTAAGTATTCATGTCTCAATCCTGATTCACCTTCAGTGAACCGGGTGAACTTGATTCATGCCTATGCAGATGTCCACATTCAGGCTCATTGGCACATCTCACACACCTAAAAGATCACCTGTCCTGTGTCTCTTGGCTCATACATGTTGCTTAACCAAGCTGTATTGTGCACCGTGTAACAAAATACCTTCCCTTTTCCAGGAGGCCAAATACATTATCTGCCCTTGGCTGTTTGTATTGACTTTTCTGTATTAGCACAGTGCCTCTGTTAGCAAGGAACAACGGGGACCTCAGCTCCAGGCAATCCAGACTTCCTGCACTGTGTTCAGGCAGGCAAGAGCACAACAGGGCTTCTGGTTTTTAACCTCTGCTCTACCTCCACAGTGCTGCAGTCGTGGCAAGCAGAGAGCTGTACAAATCTCCAAACACACGGCGTTTGCCTTGCAGCAGACTGAACCACAGCTTCCCCAACTCTCCAAGGGCTTCATTTTCTCAAGAAGAAAGACTAATACCACTGGTGGGAAGATCCAAGCTGGGAAGAAAAGGAGAAGTACAAAAGCTGTATATTCAGGAAAGGCTGTTCAGTGTTCAGTTTCTTGGTGAGAAGATCAGGAATGACAAATTGGGACAGGGGAGGAGAGAGTGATAAAGAGAACACAGCAGGTGAAAAAGAGGGGTGAGATCTGCTGTATCACTGGGGCATGTTCCAATTCCACATGGAAAGTGCAATCTCTTTTTCATCTAAGTTGAATCCTGGATTTCTATTATGCTTGCTGACAACCTGCATGCAAACTCCAGAAGTTCATGCCAAGTACTTTATTTGATGGAGGTCTGTACTGGAGTGACGGGAGTAGACACTCAGACATTGACAGGCTATTCAAGTGCTTCCAGGAAAACACAGCACAGATACTGACTCAACAATAACAGCTACTCACAGGCTTCCTGTGAATCCTCACACATGGACAAGTATTTAGAAACTAAGGGCTCTAGTTCAGCCCACTGCAAGTGATATATACATGCTCTGTAATTTCTGTATCTTATATCAACAAGTCCTTTGGTAAAGCTGCCTTGAAAGGTGCAGCATGATTGCCACACATAAGTGCTTTTTGGTATAGCCAGCCTCAAAGCCTCCCTCAAGCTATCAACAAGAACTTTGTATCTCTGGGATGTAAGGTTTCCTCACTCAGGCACAGAACAGATGAAGCAATGCAAATGAGCAACAGTAGGATGCTGTTTTAAAGCTGATATAGGAGCAAAAAGCAATGCTGAAATGCAAACAAAATTAAGTCTTTTTGCTCTCTTCAAGACTTGTCACTAACTGAAAAAAAGGTGACTTCCTCCTTTCTGGGGAACAGATTTGATGTTGCTGCATCTGTTGTGGCTTTATTCAACACTGTGCTGAACAGGAGAGAACTGTGCACCTTTTGCAATGCAAATACATTTTTTCATCTGATGCAGTTGTCTGCATCAGCCCTATTTCCAGCTCATGATATAATATGCCAATAAGTCTGTTTCCAACCTTGCTTTCCACTAACAAAAAACAAACAAACAAAGAAAAACAACAACAACAAAAAAACAAAAAAACAACAAAAACAAACAAAAAAAACCAAAAACAAACAAACAAAAAAACAGAAACAACCCTGCCATCATTGATGTAATATTTAGCTCAAAATGCTGTTTATTTTTGCCTTTTCTACTGTGCATAGCCTTTCAGAATACTTTCTCCAGTCGTGAATGGTAATAAACATGAGACCACAGCTGAATAAACTGCAACAGTATTAAATATCCGTCTGCCCACTTCTCTCTTTAGAGTTTCTTCTAAAGCTTTACAATTAGAACACATGTAACCAGGAGTGGGTGGTGCTTTGCAGCTTCAAGAGGACACACAAAGCTTGGAGAATCCAGGGAAGTAAACATCTGCTCTAAGCTCCAAGGAACATTCAGAAGACACAGATGATTAGAGCATGGTATTAATAACACCAGGTTGTGCATTTGATCCCTTTACGGGCCATTCAGGACTCAATGATCCTTGTAGGTCCCTTCCAACTCAGAATATTCTGTGACAATCTACCTTAAAAATGTTCTTCACTTTAGGTAAAATAACACAAGTATCACATTGGAAAAAGGTGAAATGTTAAAAATATTCAGGTAAGCAAATCAAGTTCATGCAAATGTGAACATTTAGGCAACATAAGGAAGGAATAATTAAGAGAATAAGAGTGGTTGCTTACTGAAACTAATAAAAATTTTATTCTTGTGGAAGCAGTAGTGTAATAAAAGTTTGGGTTATCCAACTAGAGACTACTTGACTACAAGGCAGGAATTTCTCATATCATCCTTATCTTTTAAGACACATTGCCAGTCAAGGAGGATGTGCTCTTAAAAAAACAGTCTAATGTGTTGAAGCCTGAGAAGAAATTTGTAGCAGAACAAGCTGAACTCAATCCCTTAAACATTTTGTCATCACTGCTTACCAACACCTACAATATAAAGATCTTTCTGTGGCAGTTTAAAGAGGAAGACCAGCTAGTGGATGAACAGAGGTTAGTTGCATGCTGCAGCATTACTTTGCTTGGGATTTTACACCAAGGGAAATGGTGTATAATGAAAGATCCCAAGAGTTTTGTTACAGAAGTGAGGTTCACATACTCACACCTTGCAAGTAATAAGCCTCAAGCAGAAGCACAAAAATCTACAAATTTGTCACTTAAGTCTAGGTGACATATTTTCTTACTAATTTCACCTCATCATCAATTTTCCACCATAATACTGAAAGAAATGGGACGATTACGATCCTAAGGGAAATGCCCAGCAACTTGTATCTCCTGTACAGCTTCAAAGTGAAGCATGGCATTTGAACTGCAACTGTAGGTTTCAGTCCCAAGATCAAGGGTACACTGGCAGAGGCCAGACAGGGATGAATTCACCTCACCGTGTCAGGAGGCATCTTGGAAAATAAAAATCCTACTCTTCACATCATCTTGCTCTGCTGGGGATGAGGGGAGACGAGCACAGTAAGAAGCCTTTTAACCACATGATCCTCTTATTTTTTTTTCCTTTTGTAGGACAGAATCCCCTTTATCACCTTGTTTGTTGCTGGAAGACTATCCCTGCTACACAGGCTTAGTGGACCAATCCTCTGAGACCAGTACTTTTGCTATAAGCGGGCAGATGTTCTTCCTGTCCTGGAAAGAATAGGTACTGGAGAATGCTGCTGGGATTTTTCCCTAAACATCCTTAGGAAGTAGACTTCAAACAGAAATGTTGCTACGCTAAGTACCAGATGTAGCTACGTGCTGCACAAACATGTTTTAATGATTCCAAATTAGGTAGAGTGGCAGGATGGCATCAACCAACTTTAGGGCAATTTATATCATCCTGAAGTAGTAACTGAGGGAGGAAAAGTAGAGTAAAATGGTAACCTGCACTTCGAACATTCAAGCAGCAAGCACACCAATATCAAACATGTGAAATGCTTTGGAACACAGATAAGGATGAATAAGGTTTCCTCTACCTACAGAAATCTGTGATGCAGAAAGCTAACAAATTTTACTCAGTTGATACAGAGCTTTGACATGGGCTATATGTACTTACATGTCCAGACTGCAGACCTGATAGACCAGGTGGTATAGAAGAGGCCCCCTCCATATTAATACTGGAATCTACCCCAAAGATTTTTTTTTGTGTGTGCTCTCTCCTTACAGTGAGAAAGAAAAATCCTAGCCCTAGAAACCAAACCCAAATGGTGCCTTACATAAGACCTCTAGCTTCATATTTTTCACAATATGTGTTCAAGAGCTTTATTTTTGCAATACATAGAAAGTATTTGAACAGCTGTGACCTGAGAACAGGAGTTCACAGTGACGCTGACATCTGCTTAACCTCACACCTCTATTTCTGTTCCTACTACAGCTATGACTGTCTCTGATTTTAATCAGTGTCACAACCTCTCATATTAGCTCTAGAACACAGAAACGTAGAACAGGGAGGGGAGGAAGAAAAAATATGGCAAAAAAAAATTACCTTCTGTATTTAACTATCAGCACGACCCGTCTTTTACTCAAACACTATGGTTAATAGGTTTCCTGTAGCCATCATGTGATTAGCAGCTCTTGCACCTGTTGGCATATTTAGGCATATATTTTTGAGTTAACAGCCAGTGTCTCTTTCTAAATAGGCCACGACTACATTTTAAATTGCTTAAGTCAACTTCCTCAAGCAACCACAAAGCAAGATGTTCTCGTGGGAAAAAAAGAAAAAAAAGAAAAAAGCGCTAGACATCAGTTTTCAGCTCAGAAAACCTCAACTAAACCCACCAATTATTTTATCAGAAGAATGGAAAAGCAATTAGAAGAAACCTGATCATAAGAGAGAATAAGAAATATTGAGTGGGATAATAGGGTCACAGGTGGAAAAATATCTTTATCAATGTTTTATCTTCACTTTGAAGTGCTGTTGCTTTACCCTGATTATCATAGATAACAAGTTCTCTGAGGGCAAACATTGTAGTATTCCTCTACAACCACTCAGAACAATATAACTAATTCCCATTTGGGAAGAGAACAGAAGGCTTCTGGCACAGGGCCCCTCACAGAGTTGCTTTAACAACTCTCTTACATGTTTGCACTTGGAAAACAATATCACCAAAAAATACAAGTTGGGGGTTTTTCGTCTGCTGGGTTTTTTTAACAAAACAACAGAGTAATTTACTCTATTCCTCCCTTCCCTTGTGCCTCAAAGCATCGTTATTAAAATAGTTTTTTTCTTTCAGGTTACGTTTCATGATCAAATTTTGTGATCATGGTTCACGTTACTCCCCAAGTAACACATTTTGATCTCATCCTCATCTCCACTCATTCCTTTCTCAGACCTCCTTGATGGGGCAGAGCTGGATTTCCACTCCCTGCCCAAGCAGCATACCCAGCTCCTTTCCCACCAAAGGGGTAGGGGAATGAGTGTGTCAGGGGCAGGTTTCACTCAAAGGCTTTGTAGGTACTTTGTACATAGTGTCACCACACAGGGTCCCCCCCGGTTACCAGGCAGTCACTGTGACTGCATGACTGCATTTGTTTGAGACCATTGCTACAAGGACATGTACCAAGCTTCATCTAGGTGTCTTCCACTAGTATTTGTTCATGGTTTCATATACAGGAATCAATAGGAAAGATACCCTAATACCAAATACCATGACACTGGCACTACCAATTCAACTGTATTTGTGGGTTGCATAAAATATAATCCTTTGAAACAGTTAAGGCTGTGTGTTTATACTTTTTTTAAATTTCTTTTTTAGCATGGACAGGACCCAAGACACCAATTGTGATTATCAGATTCTGGCTTGCAGTCAACTGATCCTTTTGTATGTCCACACCAAGCTTTTGCACGAGCTCTGACCAGGCACAGCCCTCAGCTCAGACTGCTCAAATTGAAGCAAGCACTTCTTCATAAAAGGCTGCTCTGTATTAAACATGCAACCACTGCCCAGCATCACATGGAAGAGAAAGAAACAAATTTTGAGTCTTTTCTTCCAGCACAGTTTTCTATTTGGGAAAGAAGCCATCTCTGCAAAAGCTGAGGGTGAAAAGCAAACTTGTTATCAGGTCTGACTTTTACCCAGGCCAACAGGGAGGTTGGTAGCTTGTAGAAGAATTTGGTAACTAGATGATACAGAAGTGAAGGAGGGAATCTGCAGCTTTCACCTTGCTACATAAAATAGCCTGACAAATAACTAGCAGGATAAGCAACCTAACTCACCACAAGGACAAACCTGGGAGTTTGTTGCCATCATCATCAGATAAAGCCCTTCAATTTTTGTGCAGAAATTGTGTTAACCTTCATAAATGCCTCCTATCTCATCTCGGCATGAAGCCATACACTTCCGTATATCATTACTGCCTCTATAACATGCTAATGACAACCAAGACGTGGTTATGCTGCCCCGAGGTTTATTGCTTGATTTCTGTTTTTGAAGTTGCTGTATCTGGTCTGAGTACTAATTATGGTTTTGTACTTATGGTTTGAAGAATGATGCTAAAAAAAATAGCAAGCAAGAGCAGAATTGCTAATACAGAAAAGTAGTTATGCTGGTTTGCCATGGGTTTCACTATATAGTTTTGACAAGGGTGATACATGTATTTCTCAGGCACTAGGCACATCGGGCATCCATGAATTAAACAGCTACAGATTAGGGTTTTCCTGCTCACATTTTTTCCTGTAGTTATTTAAGAAGTCAAAAAGAAAACCTCAGGAGTGTTAATATGTGATAAAAATTCCTTTGCACACACTCAAATGAGCACAGAGAGATGGTGGCAGGAGGGGAAGCTCAAATAATACCCAGTCCTGGCTAGTACAGGAACCATGAACTCACCACAGCCTGATCATCACAATCCTAGAGGAATACAATGGCACTAGGGCAGGAACCCAAATTAAGAAGAAGAAACTCTACTTAGACCCTTCCTGGGGCTGAACCAGCAGGGCTTCAGGCCCAGTGTCAGGCATGAAACCCATCAAGATGGATCAACACTAGAATGCCTCAAAGATGGAGAGGGATTGCTGCCTAGGGGTATGGGACACATTGTGGAATACGGGGGCAGAGCAATTTGGGATTGCAGAAGACTTTCTACAGGATGTTAGAGAAGGCACCAGAGGTAGAGAAAGGAATGGATTTGGGTGATTTGGGATGAACAAATGTGGGGAAAAATAGAGAGACAAAGGAATATAAAAGATTGGTCACATGTAATAAGTTTGCTCTTTGGTACACTTGTCTGGCTGCGCCCACCCTGACTTCTTATCAAATTAATTTCTAACTTTCATTCTGGGTGGGGGATTCTATTCATTATGCACATGTGTGTACAGGGATCTGATTGCACCTACTGGAGTCAGACCCTGGGTTGGAGTGTCCATGTATCCATGGAGTGAGTGCAGGTGTGCAGGGGAGCATGTGAGCACAAGAAAGGCCTGAGCTGATCTAGCTGGTGAAGAGGTGAACCAGCCTAAAAGCCAGGGTTGTCTCCAGGGGGAAGAATACAAGTGAGTCAGCTATTGGAGACCAGGGCCAAAAAGACATATACTTTTCCCCCCACCCCTCAGTAGAGGACCTCTGCCCTGCTCAGCAGGAAAAGGGAGCAGCATGCAGCCTTTACTAATGCCTGGGAATACACTGTTGGCCTCGCTGCAGCTTGGGCCTGGGAATGCAGCTGCCTCTCACCTATCTCGGGCTGCTGGGGATGTATCTTCCCCTAACATAGTACTCTTTCCTGGATTATTACGACTTGCACGTAAATTGTTGTCACTACTCCATACCACAGGTATGTTTCATGAAGTACTCTAATAATCAAGAGGGACCTATATTGAATAAATGATGTTTCAGCATCTTTCCTTCTCAAGTTCACCCTAACTTTAAAAAAAAATATGCAATGGCTACTATATTAATAATTCCCTGGAACTTAGATTGAGGCAATTCAGCTGGGGAAAAGAAGAGTCATGAGAGAGTGAACCATTTATTATTCACAGGAAAGAGTAAATATATTTGTTGTTCACAGGCAAATCCTGAATGGGATCATGAAGGACCTCCACATCTCTTAATTTATCTGTTATCACACATTAAGGGCCATAGCCCTCCTTCAGAGATGAGAAGTAGACTTTCAATCCTGAAAGCAGTCAGAGAAGACTCTGCCTGAAGGGTGTGCAGGCTATATAAACAGGAAAGGAAACACAGGCAGGGAGAGGCTGAGTGCCTTTCCCCAGGTCATGCGCCAGAACCTTGAGAGAGCCAGAAATAGCACTCGGGCTTCCTGAGCCCCCTCCATCCCACGGCACACCTGGTCTCCCACGCAGTTAGCCTGCAGACATCAGTCTCAGCTAGAGACACCCTTTCAGACATCAGTGCCTCTGGAAAACAGAGCAGGAGCAGCCTCACAGGAGCAGCATCTTTACTCTTTTCAGGAACTGAAGTTTTAGAAGAAAGTATTGGGATGGGACATATTACACAACAGTGATGATATTTTAATATTCTTCACTCCAAATCAGTTGTCTATCCTTTCCTGGATAGCATTTAAAGGATTTGTTCTTCACTGTAAGCTCATAGTTTCTCCTCCCACGTAAGAGGCTATTTTTAATCACTGGACAACTTCACCACAAAGTCTAGTTATATGTCTGCTAAAAAAAGCTCACATTTTAGGCACTAATAAACCAAAAATCATAGCACAAGTAGAAATCACTCTGCTAGACAAACATCAAACACAGCAGTATTGTTTGCCCTTCCCTGTGAACACTGGAGACATTTCACCCTGGAAGTCATTCTTAGTTAAGCAACTGAAGCACAGAAATACTCATTCTCCTCATATTCCACGTGATAACTGCATTGTCAGAAATGAGTGGTGAGGTCCCAGGCCTGTTTACCCACAAGCAAAATTCATCAGATGAGAATGAAATCTGTTCTCGTTCTTCTTGGCCCTTTTCTACCAGATGCAGGGCAGTGCTTGGGTTCCTCAAGTAACTCAGAAAATCAGAGTGCAGGCAGTGATGTCTCATTCAACAGCAGCGTCTGCGTCATTCCCACCCAGCAGCGTATGCACTCGGTGCTGTATTTCATACCCCCAGGACTGTCTGGCTGTGTTAATGCAATAACTAGGTGTTTTGATTCCAGTTTCCTTGTTTCTACTGTAGCAAGATTGGGGAGGGGGGGTGTGTGGTGGTGTTTGGATTGTAACCTAGGGAAATTGTGTTTAAAATTTGTTCTTGATCCTCTGGGCTGCTTTCTCTTCCAGAGGGAGCATTGCCTCAGCTAAACGAAATGCCCCCTCCCTCTCTTCCAGATTTGAGCTAATTACACATCCATATTATGCAGTATTCACAGGTTGCTACCTCTCTTTGCAGTAACAACAGTCATACAAGAACCAAAAAATGTAACATTTGTGAATGCACCCTGCCTCGGTGCCTGCAGCCATGCACCACCACAACCACACCAGTGTTACTGGAAACCTCTTACCATCTCATGCTATTCTGCTTCTGCCTCCACCCTGTACATTCCCACCCTATGGCTGAAGCAGATTTGCTCATAAAGCCTCCAAGCCCTAGGAGCAGGCTGCTGTCACCTGCTCCCCATGGCCTTTCAGCTCCTTTGTCCTCGAGGTTTAACTGTCAAAGCTGAGCTCTCCCAGGCATGTAGCAGAAGTGGCACAGCCTAGGCCACCACCTTCCCAGGAGAGTGGAGCGGGAGGAGAGGAGAGCAAAGCACAGCTCCGTGCCCAGCTCTAGCCTTGCAGGGCACCGGGCACGTCGGGCAGGCTGCAGCCTGGGAAGGAGCAGGGGAAAGGCTCCTCTCCTCCCACTGCTGTTTTGAGATGTGTTAACTCTCATTTGGCAAAACCTTGCTATTCTCCTCGAACACCAGGCTGCTGTGGGGTTGAAGAAGGAAGGGCCAAATGTTTTGATGCTGCACGTAGGGCCTGCAGTAAAGCAAAGTGAATTAGTAACGCTACACCTGGGCACTGAGTGCACACGCAGCCTATTACTCGGGGGCTGAGAGCCAAATGCCATTAACCTCCAAGGCAGGTCATTATTAGACCATAACACCCAACCTGTCATGTATCATTGTTTCATTAACACAGTTCTGGTAAGCCTCTAATAAAGTCAGGGAAACTGTTGCCTCAAAATTAGCAGAGATTACAAGATTTTCCACGTGGATACTGAAGAGAAGAAAAGGAAGTTTATTACAATAATTTTAAGGGCATTAGAGATAACTCTGATAATTTTGCTTCTGATCTAAAGCCCACTGAAGGCAGTAAACAGGCTCCTATCCTTTTCTTCTGAAACAGTGATTTTATTATTATAAATATGATTCTCCCCCACTCATTTCTTAAATTAAATTAGAGGTTGCCCAGCCCAGAAGAAACCTGTAATGCATATGCCAAAATATTTGCATGGCTGACAAGCTCTGTCTTTGAATCCTCATGAAAGGCATGTAATTGTGTTTAATGCAATTTATTTGTCATTAAAGAAATAAGCTTTGATCCAAACATCTTTGCAACAGAGATCCAAAGAAACTAAGACTCCAGGTCTATTTTAAAGCAATGTGCATTTAACATTCATTCCTTTCCTTATCTGATTAGGAAATTTATTCCCTAGTAGATTATAAAAATATAACAACAACAACAACAAAAGGTTATACTTACGTAAGTTTATTAATGCCTTATAACTTATGCCTGGGCTAGTTCGCTGTTGGACTATTTATTGTTTTAAGAAGGGTCATTTTCATTCAACTTACACAAAAACATCTTCAGGACAAAGATTATTGACCATTCCACCCTCCCAGCAAGCTTTAGCTAGCATCTAACCAAGTAGGTTTCCAGTGTTTCAATGGGTCTCCCAATGTCAGCTGACAGAAACCCCACGAAATTTAAATGAGGAAAGAAGGAAAGCAAGAGTTTTGAAAAACTTTAATTGAAACACTTTTATGAATTATTTTAATGACAGCAGCAGCTTGTCTGCATTTAAGCATCTCTGCAACATGTGCAGGGCCAATGTGGTCATGGTACTTCTGTCCACAGGGAAGGAACAAGCTACTGGTTTGAAGGTTTTCTCTGTTTTTTTCCTTGTTTTTGGTGTAATCCAGATACAAATATTTACTTTGTCTAGAATGTGATCAGTTAAAAAAAAAAAAAAAAAAAAAAAAAAAAAGAAAAAAAAAAAAAAACCCCCAAAAAAAAAAAAAAACAAAAGAAAAGAAAAAAAAAAACAAAAAAGGAATTAAAAAAAAAAAGGAAAGGGAAAAAAAATAAGACAACACTTCTGTAATAGAAAAAACTGAGGTTTTTTCCTCTGCCAAATGCCTCCAGGAAACTTTCTGTGGAAGCTGGAATATTCACCTCCCAGAATCTGGCCCCTAGTGAGAAATTTCAGTGTGCCAAGCCAAGAGGGGAAAGGGTAAAAAAAAATGGAACCAAATTCTACATTGATTGTGAAATAATCCAGATCATCCAATTTCCTTCTACAGCTGTGAAATATTTCTTTGAAAGGAGAAAAGTTACTTAGAAGTCATGATTGCCTAAAGACAAAGAGAACCTTTAAAGATTTGACTTTCAAACTGATTCTTATCCACATGAAATTTAGTTATTGCAGCATTTAAAAATCAGTGACACACACAGTAGATGAGCCCATCTTTTGGCCACGTCAGTCTCTGCAGTCTGGGTTAATTTGTTTCTGACACTGGCAAATACCAGATGATGGGGGGAAAAAACAAGACCAGTGCAAGCATGTGGTGACACCTCACCAGATTACTCTGCCAGGATCAGCACAACTCACAGGTCTTCTGTGAGACTCCTTAATCCCACAATCCTGAACCCATGTGAAGTTCTCATACCTCTAGCTTCTGCACAAATGCTTAGATGACATTACAAACCACGTCCCCTTGCTTTAAATCCCAAACCCACTGAAATCTTTCACATTCCCTGGATCTCTCATTATAAGCAGCAGCAAGAAAATCCCTTTTTATCTTCTCCTTCCTTGTGGCATCAAAAGACTCTTGTCCATCTTTTCTCAGTAGCTTCTTTCCCAAGAAAGGAAGTCCCAAGCCTATGTGCTGTACAGAAGGTGTTTGGTTGCCTTTGACAATTACTGTTTGTGATCTGAATCTTCTCTAGCTCTGATGCTCTGATCTACCTTCCCTGATGTGGATCAGATACCCTTAGATATTTTCTGTGCTTTTGGCTTTTGACTAATCCCATTTTGTGAAGCCTTATTGCAGGCAACAGTGGAACCAAAGACCCTTCCAAAGATCAGTAGTAAGGCAAGCTGGGTTTTACACCCATCACTTCCTCAGGGTCTGGCAAACAAATAAATGCATTCTTAAAAACAAACTCATACCACACTCCCAAATTCCCTCTGCACAAAAAAAAAAAAAAAATAGAAAAAATTCCAACAATTTCAGGTTTTCATTCAATGTCATGTAATTTTTTAGTGAGGCTGAGTCAGATTTTTTAACTTCAATTAATTTCTTTTTTAAAGAAGAGAAGACAATCCGATAACAGGCCCAATGATATAAATAGATAAGTTAAATCAAATTTCTAGTACCGTGCAAGTATGAATTATTATTATTATTAAAAGAACTAAAAGTTCCTTTCAGTTGAACCACACCAGCCTAGAAATTTTCATGTTGTAAAGACAAAGCTACTTTAGAGTGCCTGCACAGTAGAAAGCTCAGTCCCAGTGAAACTGACTCTAGAAACTAACTCTTGCTAATTTAACCCTACATTATAGAGAGTCTAAAATATAATGTCAGGTTCCTGAGTGCAAAAGATCCATTCTGCAAAGTCTGTTTTTCCATTTGTTTTTAAGGAATAACCAGCACATGCCTTTAAGTGTCCCAAGAGGTAAACTTGGGTTTCTGTCCCCAAATGGAAGGACAGAATTATCTGCTTCTGCAGACATTTTCCATTCCATTCCCTATGTTCACTGAGCTCTTCAATCCTGTGTGTAAGGAAGTGGAAACATCAGAGTATGAAATGCATTCCCCTTGTCCCATAATGACCACTGGCTGGACCTTGCAGAGAGATCCACAGGCTTGTTGCTGCTCTCAGACCCAGCAGTGGTTCAGGAAAAACTCTGCTTGTGGAGAAGTAGAGTCCAGGCTGGCAAGTAAATACAGCTCTACTAGAAAAACATCAATAAGCAAAGAGTCCCAGCTCCACAGGGTCTGAATTACAACACAGGGACAGTTTCAAGTCCTTCAGGTCTCACCCTGAGACCTAAGCGAACACTGAATCAACCAGGAAACTTTCCTTATAACCGGAGAGTACAGGTCCAGGCCTTTGGCATGTTTTTTAGGGAATGGTTGTAGTTGTGATGACATTTTAAAAAGCTATGGAAGCCCAGCCACAGATGCAGAGATGAAGCATTCATAGCATGCATTCTAATAATTTTTGTTTACACAGCTTAGGGAAAAAACCCAACTAAAACTAATTCCTTTTCGTGTGGGAATCTGCTCTGGTTTAACTCAAAGGTCATTTTAAAGTCTGTGTGCATTTACAGTGCTAGACAAATATTTGTCAAATATACAGGCTGCTGGGCTCGTTTGAAAGATAAAGGTTATAGAGGGAGGAGGGGAAGGGAAAAAAACCCAAGCAATGCAGACCATTGAACTGAATGAATCTTAAGGAAAAGCATCCATCTGCCAGCGAGAGACACATTCCTGTTAGCAGAGACTGCCACCTTTTGGGGAACAGCTTCAGAGGCTGAGCAAACAGGATGCTCCACCTCGCCCATAAATTTCCAAGCTTGGTTCTGCATTTGCATGTATGTCAGAGTCAACTGGCTTTAATTTCTCAACTTCCAGTAAAACTAAAAAAAGAAAATTTACAAGAGGATGCTCGAGTTCTGCCAGGTTTTTCCTTTGTTTCTAAAAAAGCAAGGTATATTTTGTTCAGTCTGTTCATCTCTGCTCCTAGTATTTTTGAATCTCAAAATCACTAATGATTCATACCATTTGAGCCAGCAGATCTCAATCAGTCTCCACAGAAGAAGAAATACCTCAGGTCCCAAAATCCCAACTTGCTTCCTGAGAATTAGCAGTTGAGAAAATGAGGTACATTCAGATTCATGCTTCATTTGGGGAGAGCAAAGGAGGAACTTAGCTAGGACTCTTTTTGGCTGGAAGCAGCCAGTCAGCCAGCCTGGATGTGGCTGTCCAATAGCCACTGTAAATACTCTTTTACCCCAGTGCTGACCCCAGACACACAAACACAGGGGTCATTACAGTAGGTAAGCAAGAAGCAAAATAGAACACAGATCAATTGGATTAAAATGTCATTGACTCTGCTACTCTTTTGGTGATTGACTTGTTTATGGAAAGGGACCGAGCCCACAGGGAGAAAACTAAATACTTTCCACTCTTCACATGTGTTTTTACGGGTGCTTTTGGATCATGTGTGAAACATCATTGTTAAAGACACTGCCTTAGGATTTTTGGATATGTTTTATCTGCAGTCTGACATCAAAAGAGGTCACTGGGTTTAAAAAATAAAATGAAAAAAACAAAAAAAAGCTGTTGTTAAGAAAATAATCTTACTACATCTTGGAAGTAGAAGCAGATTATTCATAATTTCTGCTGCCCTCTTGCCTCTCTTGAGAGAAGCTTTGGGTTTTTTTTCCCTTTTAAAATAAATATCTGTCCAGTTCCAATCCCAATTTGACAGAGACCTCGGGGATATTAGGCTCTTGTAAGACTCCTGACAATATGTAGGAAAAGGAAAGAGCCTGAATACCTCATAGAGGGACAGACTGCAACCAGAGCTGAGCCACACCATTAGATACCAGGAGGCGTCACATTTTATCTCACAGCTGAAGCTGTGCCCTACTCAAATCCCTCTCCTGACCTGCCTTTTTCTGGTTTTACAAAAAACAGTCTTTGCACTGACATTGCCTCTCCCTCACTTGATGTCTCAAACAGGGAACCCTGCAGTCTCAAATCACAGCAGAAATCTTCTGTACAGCCCCTGGGGGCAGTGATGTCAAGGAGTACACTTCACAGGAGTCTGCCCTCCAACTAAACTACCTTCCAACCCTGTAAAACTCTCTCTTCTATCAACATTCTCCATCCAGGAGAATGAAAGGGCATTGCCTTCCAGAAGGTCAAAAGCACCTGTATTGTCCTGGTACAACCAAAGGAAATAAGGCACAATACTGTCACCTGCTCTGTCTCCCAGAGCAATCTTTCCCAGCTGCTGTCCCAACTAGGCTGCAGCCTCCTTGTCCTCTCCATCCTGCTCCTTGTCCCCAAGCTGGAGAGGGCATTGGAGGAAAAAGAACTTTGATGCAACTGCACCAGCCCCAGCACATCAGTGGAGTGGGAGCTAAGACACCCTGGTCTTCCTCTGTTGATGATTTTCCTCTCCATCAAGAAAGGGGAGGCAAGAGAAAGTTTAAATACTTGTCTCACATGAAAGATGCTGAGAGCTCACTGGTTAGAAGCCACAAGCCCCAGATCTGGAAACATCAGAAGAACACAAGATACCTCTATGTAAATCACTACAAGCTGTCCTAGTCATCAAAATGCAGTGAGATGTTAAATGCTACTAAAAACTGACTGACAACTTATTTCCATTTCCTATGCTGAAATACTATGGTGGCTACAAGCAACTGAAGCACACATAAATTCGAAGCCCAAGCCAAATTTTCCAGCAGCTATTCTAGATTGTATCCAATCAGAACAGAACGTGTTCCAATTTTGATATTAGCCAGGGTTCAGGAGAACAACTGAACTTAGAAGATTTGTTCCACCACAGCTGAAAGTTTAAAGCAGCTTAGGGAAGTATGCTCTTAAAACTCCTGCTATTAGAGTGGCTACTTATTCAGCACCTCTGAATTAAGGTTTGAGGCCAAAATAATTTTCCACCCCCTACAGGCTCTGGAAGGAACATGCCCCAGCCACCATGGGAGCATGTTCTCAGACATCCACTTGTGAGTATAAAAGAAAAAAAAATCGGGCATTTTCTTGTCTTAATAGACAGAGGAATTGTTAATTGCACAGGAAGAAGACAGATGATAACTTATTTCACCCTTGAAAAGTTAGTCTTCACAGACACAGACATTCAGAATACTCTTTTTTAAGCTGGATATCTTTGAAGGCTGCTGTAATCTTGGTGAGCTAACAAGTGTTAGTCAATAAATTTCCTTTTTCTCTTGGGAAAATAATTTTCTCCACTGGAACTGTTGTAGCAAAACCAACAACACAAATCAATCCAGTGAGCTGAAGAACACTGTAGGGAATATGTGACAGCTAAAGGCTTGAGTGAACCTTTGTTCAGCAAAGACACAGGATCTGGGGTAATCCTAAGTTTCCAGTATTTTATTATGAAGTGCCCAATAACGTGACCACCAACGAACCAAAAAACTGATTTGGCCCCTTGAAGTCTTCAACTCGAAAGCAGGTAGGCTCACTGAGAAGATGCCCCTGAAAACAAGGGGAGTAAAAACAAATGGAATTGTTGTGGCCTCCTTGAGCTGCCTTCAGCCCTGTCTGGATTGCTTCCCTCCTACAAGTCTACCTTCTGCCTGTTGGTTTACTCTCAATGTCAAGGACATGTTGGTTTGGTCAGGAACATGAATCAGAACATCAAGAATCTCTCCTCTGGCCTCAGGATATCCCATGAAATTCAGTAAGAATCAGGCTTCAGGGGAGTATCTTAGTAAAGTAAAATGGATTTGCTCCTAAGCCAGCAGAAACATTCAAAATTGTCTTCTCCCTAAAACAAATAATAAACTACTAATCAAAATTTGTCAAGTCAGGCTTTAACAGCAGGATAGCAGAGTGTTCTCAGCCATACCAAGTTTGTGTCCTGTTAAATCACCTGGGAAAATTATTTTTTAAAAACCTTGACAGACAAATAAAATATATATTTTCTGGTTTAGGCACCAGAATGAGGCTGGATAAACAGGTCTAGACCAGTTTGTCAACCTAGCTAAATTTAAACAAATATTTCAGCATTATTTCAGCTAAAGAAAATTTTTAGTCCTTATACCTTCTTGTTACTCTGGTCATATTACTAAAAAGATGTTACTTGAAACATTTAAATTTAAGTAGAATGCAATTCAAAATCATCATACATGATCAGCTAGATTTAGGACACTGCATACAAACACAGAGCAGGATTTCCTAGGGCATTGACTTCCTATGGCATTGAAATCCCTACCAAAGTTCAGCAAGGTTTGGTCATCTACATCCTTTTGGCTCCTTGGAACTCGACCCTTGCTAGATTCAAAACAAATACTTTGAAAGGTTGATTTATTTCTAATCTTCCATCAATTTCCCTTGCTTCTAAAGGAAGAGAAAAAATTAAATAAAAAAACCCAACACCTAGAAGACATTTCTCTACTCTGGGGTGCATATAGCAGCAAGTGTCTTGAATTATTTTGAAACTTTCTCATGATTTCTCCGGAAGGAGAACCAAGCCCCCAGTCTGGAGAAAAAAAAAAAAAAAAGGAAAAAAAAAGGAGAAAAAAAAAAGTAAAAGCAACTGATGGCCTCCAAGAGAGGGCAGTCTCACACTAGGGATGATTCACAGAAAGCATTACAGTTACACCAGTTTTCTGCCACATTTTACTGTATGTATCTAAGAAGCTTGATGTTTAAATACCACCATCCATCAAAAAATCTTGGGTATAAGTCAAAACTTACAAGTTGGCCTGCTGCAAGTTTCAAAGGAAGGGAGATATTTCCATTTTACTGATGCAGTAACATAAGGAACAGTGCTCCACATGTGGCTTTAGTCCAACAAATATGGCTCATAAATACTGCTCATCTTTAAACACACCATTAATTTTATAAAAGCCAACTCACTTTGCTTCCAAGTTCACCAGCATCAAGGTCATGGTGAGATACAATCACAAGATTTTGCAAGCTCAAATACCAGCATAGCAAAAATGATTATTTTAAAATTTGCAAGTTGTGTAACACACCTCCTCAAAGACAAAGGTTCTCTGAGGCTTTTTTGTTTGGTTGGTTTTAAGTCACTAGGAGCTAGCTAGGCTACGCCAGCCCTACCGTCCATTTTTCCTTCTGAGCAGGGGCCTGACTACCTGAACAAGGTAGAGAAAACTACACCAGACCAGAGCTGCTTCTACTTTTTGTCAAAGCCATGGTGTCAGCCCCCAAGTACAGTCCAGTATCTTCTTTCTTCCTAGCGAATGGACTGGCTTCTAGAAAGATNCTCTTCTACTTTTTGTCAGCCTGGTGTCAGTCCAGTATCTTCTTTCTTGCTAGTGAATGGACTGGCTTCTAGAAAGATGCAAACCTTTCCACTAATTCCCACCACTTCACATGCCTCCAAAGCTTTAGACCCATTCTTTTAATACTGATACTTCATTCAAAGCACCAACTGACTCATGGTGGTCTCCAGGCCCTGTGGAGACACCACATGTTGGGTGATGACACTCAAGACAAAAATATTATTTCCTAGCTGGAAATAACCCAAGATGTATAAGCCATTTACCTCTACTTACAGCAGTGTTGAAGGCAGAGCCAACTGCTGACATGCCCAGGGCTCTGGGCACCAGAGGCAGTGGTGCTTGTGCTGGAGCCATGCAGAGCAGCAGTGCACTGGGGACAGACACAGGCTGTCCCTCAGGAGCACTGGGGAAGTGCTTACCAAACCAGGGATGGAGGAACAGCTGTGAGTATGGCATTACTTCAGCTTATTTAAGTAACAAGACCCTGATTCAGGTCCATGAACCTCCTGTTAAGACCCTTAGTCTGGCTGCACACCTTCACATAACACCTGTGAGATTCATCTGCTCTTGCCCTGCAGGTGGCAAAGCCCACAGACAGGGTCACCAGTCTGAGAAACTGGAGTCCAGTGAATTTTGCTCCTTCAAGCAGAATCACCCTCATCATCTCAGAGATGCACCTCATACTTTTTCTCTGCCTCTCTCCTTAAAGCATTCACATCTCGTTCATGTTGGTGACCAATTTCAATGAAGTAAAATTTCATTCATTTCACTTAGATGGTGAAAAAAGTCACACACTCATGTTTTTTCTCCAGTGAGGTTGACCCATGTGGATATCAGGAGCTGCAGACAGCAGTGAAACTTTCAAGGCCAGTATGCAAAAAAATGAATGCAGGGGGGAGATATCTTAATGAAAACTGAACTTCCTTAATGTGATTTCAAGGTTGCATGAGAAAACACACAAGGACCTATTTTCTTGCTTCCCTCACTGAGGAACTAAAAATCCTCCAAACAAACAAATACTCCTTTGCTGCAACAAACTCCACCTTTGCTGCAAGAGAACACCAACATGGGAAACACCAAACAACTTTCATCTAAGGTGGTGCCCAGTGTGCAGACCCAAAGAGTTTTGTGTCTGAAATGAGACTTTTACAGCTACAATATGCCATTGGTCTCTATAGTGATAATCCTCTTGAGTGCTTTTACAAGCCAGAAGAACTAAGCCAGCTACCACTGAGGTTAACAGAATGATTTTCACTGATTTCAGTGATAGTCAGCCTCAGTGCTACATGTTAAGGTCCTTGGACAAAAGCATCAAGGCAGTAATAAAGTAACAACATATCTCAGGGTATCATGGCTTTTAAGAATCCAAATCCCCATTTCAAAACCACACATCCAAAGTTGGGTATTTCAAGTCACTTGAAAGGATTTGAGTCCATGAAATGCCAAGCGATTTGAGTTCTCAAGCTTCAAACAAGTAAAGAATCACAAAAGTGCAGTTAATTACCCTAACCACAGCACTACAGACACCTTATTTTTAAGAGAAAAGCCAAGAACACAGGTGTTTATGCAGACAGGTGCATTTTTGCAGAAAGGTATTATCTTGCTTTGTTTTTGACATACAAAACATGTCAAAGCCAGCCCTTGTACAACCAACCACAGACAAAAGGATAATTCAGAAACATTACTGTAATTTAGGTTAAATGGATCTTGGGAAAGAAAATGGAAGATGACTGAGAGCACTAGGATTTAAGGTGTGAGGCTCTTTGAAGGAGCCCAAGTCCAGACCTGGCTATGATCAGTGGCATCCCAGGTTCAAACACTTATCCAGTCAGGCCTCAGTTCTCACCACTGAGAAGAAGCAACTTGCATACACAAACCCACACTTTTTACACCTTAGTATTGTACTTTGGAGAGTCATCCTCAGTACTGTAATCCAAGTGGGAACCTACCTTATTCTGTAAGACCCACAAAGAAGTTTATAAAGCTGAAGGCAGCAGGCAGGACCCAAAGTATTTTTTCCAGCAGCAGCCTATATTAATCTAAAATGGTCTCAGAAGACCTGAAAGCCTCTTCTCCCCACTTCCCCCAAACCCAGAGTACATACATTACACCTAGCAGATGGCTACTCGTGACTGCTAACAAGTGTAACTGGCCTTTAATCCAGTCCCAAATGGACTTAGAGCAAAAGCATTCAACTGAGACCAACAGCAACTCTATATTCAACTAGCAGAACTGCACCAAAGTCTGCCACAGACAAATTGCTCCATAAAACCACTGGGGCAGCAGTCCTACCACCTGCCTTTACTGACAGCCTCTTTCCTTACCTGTTCCTACCATGCTCAGGGTGACAAGGAGCACACCTGAGCACCCAGGCCCAGCTGAGCACCTGGGACACTGCTGCAGCTTGGCAGAAATTGTTTGTTCTCTTGCTATCTCGCCTCACCCCTCATAACAGGAACATGCAAATCATTCTTAGCAAACTAGTACAGGTTTTCTATCTGAGCAACACTTCTGGGACTGCACTGGAGAAAATAAGCAAAATTAACATTACACTCTTCAGAACATGAAAACGCACCCACAGCATCTTCCTTCCTGTTACGGAAGAGTTGGAATCACTCACCCTTGCGTGGTACTGAAGGTCTCCAAAGTTTCTTTGTGCCTGGCTGCCGGGGCCGGCCGGCGCCTTCCCTCCGACGCCGGCTCCCGATGCTCTCAGCCCGCCCCTGGGCGGCACAGCCTGCCCTGCCCTGCCCTGCCCTGCTCCGCTCTGCCGGGCCGGGGCGGGGCTGGGGCTGTCCCGGGGCTGTCCCGGGGCAGTACCGGAGCTGCTGGAGGCGCTGGGTCGCTGTGCCGCTGTGCCGTCCCGTTCCAAAAAGGAGCGCCAGCAGGCGCCGGCTGGCTGTGGCTGCGCTTTGCGGGCAGGGCGGGAGCCAGAGCTCCGGCTGGAGCAGCGGCCGAGCGCTGCCGCGCTGGCACTGAGCACCATCCCAGCCGTCTTCTGGAACGATCTTCCTTTCTGCTGCACTGCCCTTGGCCTCGGCCCCTTTCCTTAGCCTTCCACTGCAGAATTAAAAAAAAAAAAAAAACAGGAAGGTTTTGATCAGGTTTGTTAAGCCTGTGTGGAGGTAGGAGCTCACCTTGGGCTCCAAGCATCCATCCGAGCTCTAAGTCACCAATTCACTAAGAGTCGTCTGTGCAAACTTCTGGCAGCAAACCCTACAGCCTTCTAAAGCCCCCTCCAGCTTTGAGTTTAGAGAAATTTCTGGCTAGAGGGCCCCAGAACGAAGTTGCTAAATTCGAAACAAGTTTCAGTTAACTAGTGAGTCAGTGCCTTCCTTTTACTTCCAGATTTGCCCTTTGATTTGCTGCAGCCTATGGGAGAATGCCAAATAAAATATGTGAAATGTAGCCTTGACTGAATTAACAAACTTTTTGTTTTGCCAAAGTCAGTAATTCCCACCTTGGGTACTAATAAATCACAAATTAGCTGCCAAAAATGTCGAATTTATTATTATCAATCATGAATCTGGGGCTCTTCATGTGGCTTATGATATTTTAGCTTAAGGTACAGACCTGAAGGTTAAAAAGTTGGTTTTTTTACCTGCTGTGGTTCTTTTGAAATCAAACCAGCTGTAAAATACTGTCCACTTTTAGGCTTAAAATAGCTGAAACTACCATTTCCTGTGGTTTCACATGAAACCATACACTTGGTGATGAGTGTGCCTACTGTTGTAAAATAAGGGCACAGAGCATGGTCAGGCAACTCAAAAGGGGTGTTTGTCAGCCCAGAGAAGGGCAAGAACAAATCACAGCTCAGAAGGTCCTGAAGCAGTTAGGGAGGATCTTGGATTTTTCTCTCCTTTGCGGTATTGCTACTTCTCATGACTTTATCAACAATTATTTTCAGCAGCTTTTTGAGCTGCAGGTCCCAGAAGCTAGGCAGCTACTCAGAAATTGCCACTTTAAAAAAAAAAAATCTCACTCTCTTCATTGTGGGAATAACTTTGGAAGTATTGCATGGGTACCCACAATGGCTCAGAGAGAACCTATCAGGGAAAGGCTAACCTATTTTGCTCCTTGATTTTATGATTTGGGGATATATTTAAGACTATTTAGTGTTACCTTCTGTGTGCAGTAACTAAAACGCAAGAGATTCATTCTTCACCTTCCCAAAAGTTAGCATTGAATGAGTGTTAAAAATAATGCTTTTGTGCAAACTCCCTATTCTGAAACTTTCAGTGGTCTTACATCCATGACTGTGAATTTGAATTAATACTAGATGCAAATGAATATCATCTCTCCTACTGATGAAAACCCAGGAGTTACCAACAATGAAAAGAAGTATTCAAAGTTGCTCATGGTATTATAAAACATATTTCTATACAGGTTACGTACAGGAAGTGTTTTCAGATTTAGCAGAAAACAAAGGATCAGTTTTGTCACTCCGTTGTCTGGTTGACATTCTTATGATTTCAGTGAGAGAAGAATACAGATTTGAAAGTAGCTTATTTACAGGTCTTACTCTTCAGTAATTAAAAAAAATAAAGACAAATCACTTTATTTGCCTCCCACAGAAATACTAAAGCAGTGAGGGGGCCTAAAGTGATTTTCCTGTTTAAAACACAATGCAAAGAGAATGCAGACTGAGATAAGGCTTATTTAAATAAAAGACAGTAAGGGACGTACATGAGGCTATATGGATGAATTATGCTCAGATCCTAACAACACTGAATAAGACTGATAAGATTGTACTTACTTTAACCTGACATACCATATGGTAGATGAATCTTTACCTTTTCTCAGCTGGAAATATCCTCTACTCAATGACTAAAGTTGTATGGAAAGGGTCCAGTCATAGTCTCACTAGACAAAATACCTTTTATTTGGGCTGTATTTGATATCTTCCCTTATCAGTATGGAAACTTCAGAAGTCACAATACTTCAGCTACAAAGAATGTATGCAGTCCCCAGTACTTGCTGGTCTATGGATGACCAACACCTCGTGTAACTGCAGAAGGTGGCACAGCACAGAGGACAATGCTTGTGTCCCAGGGGCACAGACAGCCCTGAGGAAATGCAAGGTGCCTGCCCAGTGCAAGGGAGTGAACACATAGCAGAAAATTAAATTCTCCCTAGCACCTCCCTTCAGGCTAATAAGCTCAGCTCTGAAATCTCTCCGTGATAATTTTTTTAAAGATGAGCCCAAGTCACTGTTTTAATCTAAGAAGATGAAATTGAACACACTTTAAAATGATTTTTTATTGCGCATAACTTTATTTTGATAGATGAATGCCCTTGCATGATGCCAAATATGTTGGTGATATGATGTCAGTCAGACACAGTTTTCTTGAGGAAATCAGTTCATTTTCCATAATTAGTCTACTGTGTGTATAATGGCTGAAATCCTTTATGTATGATAGGTGTAGTGAGGAAAAACATAATTAAAAAGCAGAAAAAGAAGGGCAAAGAGAGTATAATAAGCTGCCTTTTTTAAGAACATTTTTTTCTTATTTTTTGTAATAGTGCTAAAGGATCTTCAAGGATGTTCTGGAACAGAATGGGGATACCTATGTGCTGACAAAGATGTAGGTTAAGGAAAGGAGTGACTGGGGATAATGTAGGCACATACTTACAAGGCATACTGGAGCCTATAGAAAAGTGGCTAGGAGCTTCACTCTCTTTTATGGTTATCATGTTCCTTGCCTAGACATGAATTTAAAAATTTATATTGAATATGGGCCTGCAGATAAATCTTCCAAAAATCTCACCTGTAGGCTTTTGAAGAGAGAATTTGTCAGCAATCCCTTGTACAGTAATCCCTGTGGAGTTGGCTAGGGGCCAACAGGAAGTAAGAACAGTGTGTCACACTTCTTTAAAATGTGATATAATCAATATCCTTCTGTTGCTCAAACAAGGAAATCTTTCATGGAAATCTACCTTAGACAGGGCAAGTTCTTACTGCCTCCAGTACAGTCAGAGCACAACTTGTTGGGTATTTTCTAGTCATTAGGTAGAAGCCAGTCCTATCCTTTTAACTGACTAGAACTAGACTGGCATTTCAGCATGTGAACTAAAAGTCAAACCTCTTGTTTCCAGGTTTCTAGTACTTGCTGCAATTTACAGAAGTGGGTGTAAGATGTAGATTTCATATAATAGAAAATATTTGGGTAAATAAGTCAATCACTATGTTTGTTAATGAGTTTGAGGAAGAGAAGCAGAAGATGAAGAAAGTAAAGCAAGTTATTATCATGGCTAACTAATGTCCGAGGACAGGGTAGGCAGCAGGCAACAGACCCTTCTTCACAGGATTTTCCATACAGACAATATGAAACCAGCTGTCCCATTTCAAGGGCCAGGACACAACCACCACAAAGATTCTGCCCTTGCCTGACTTTGTGAATGGTGTGTTGCCACACCAAACTGATGCTTATTGTTGGCAAGGTCACGTTCTGTCACATTTCTGTTTTGACCCCTGGGGCAGTATCCAGGCTCCTTGAGGGGGACAGAGCTTACCATGTCCATCACAGACTGTCCTACTCAGTCACTGTTCTCCCTTATAAATATATCTTTATGTTGTGGTGAAGCTTTCTGCCAGAATTTGTGTGCTCCCAGAATGTCCTTGTGCACAAGCAAATGAGCTTATTTCTGGGATGCAGGTTTATTGGATCAGGTAAAGCAACAGGAAAATGGCTATACCATTTCAGTGTTCCTGAATAGTTTCTCATCAAGGTGTTGCAGTGAAACTCATAGATATAATTAGCCCAGGAATCTCTGCACTGTTCTCTATTCCCCGCTGTAGATATGCCAGCATTTCAGTTTCCCAGCTGTAAACTGGAATTCCTTGCAGGGACTGGTCACAAGCTCACACTGACTTTGTGATACAGTAAAAGATGTCCCTGTAGTAAGGTAATGTGAGACCTTTAACAATCTTACAAAATACTTTGTTATTCAGGCATAGGGAGACAAAGTTCTTCTACTGTTATTAATCTATATAACCTTTCAGAGAAAGATCTATCAATTACAGTTTATAACATATAAATAAACACAGGACCTCAGTTGCTTTTTACCCTGTTCCATCTGTCATATACACTAGTGCAAAGCAAGTATATTTGCTCGGTAGGAGATGTGTGGAGAGCTGGATGACAGATACAGTGAAGATAAGAAAGACTAATGGAGTAACTGAGACCACTTCCTGTTGAATAATTTATCAAGTGTTTTGTCAGGTTACAGATTTTTCAAATCCCAAAGCACACTGAAGACAGAATGATATGCAGTTCTCTGGAATTCCATCATTAGTTCTAGCTGAATATATTAGTTTTTAATTGCTTTTGTTGCCAATGATCCAATTACCTGGTTAAAGTATTATTCTAGTTATTGAATAATCAGTAAAAGAGCAAGAAGGGTTAGAGGGTACATGTGTATTTGCATATTTATCTTATGCTTTCCATATGTGTATTTTCTAAGAAGACACTGAAATGGAGCTGTGGCAGTCTCTTTGCTTTTATTACTTAGCTTCCCTGAATTCCTTATGGAGAATGCAGATATCATAATGACTTAAATGCTTTCTAATTATGTATTTGTTCAGCAATTCTCAAGACATCCTCATGAATTTCTTTCCTCATAAATCTTCAAGAACTGCAAAAAGGATTTTCATCTCTGTCCGGGGATCAAACCTTGCAGTGCAGTCAGGAAATCAATTTGGTTTTGTTGAATGACTTAATTGGCAAATGGGATGCATAGGATACTCTTTGGCAGGCATTACAGCAAATTTCCTACAGTAAATAGGTACTTACAACATTACTCATTCTCCACGTACCCAAGACCTTTCAATTTTAAACATGCTCTTAGCCTTGATTTACTGTTTTAAAATATGTCTTAATATTCAAACCAGAGAAGAAGCTAATGTTATTTCTTCTTTCACCCAAAGAGGAGGCTGCTACTTCCACTTTCAAATTATGGTTTCTTTTGCTCTGTTTGGCTTTCCTTTTCTCTCTCCCAACTTGCCATCCCTTTGCCAGCAGAGCTGAAGCTAACACATAGCAGGACAGTATATTGTTGCCATCATTTGTGTGGCAGTTATTGCCAATTTTTACTTTAATTTCCTTTTTTATATAAATTTTCCATAGTTGCAAGGGCACAGAAAAGTACATAACAACTGGGACAACTGCATGTGTTTAGAGAGTTAGAGATGTTCATGCCTAAATAGCAAGTGTCTCTTCACTATTGTATTTCAATATCTGAAGATAATTTCTCTGTAAAGCCTGATGCATATCATATGAGCATCTATGCTGAAAGCCAAATTTAGATTAGGATGTCAGTAATAAGGGATTGTGAGTAGGTGCAAAGAATTCCAAAGGAATTCCAGAAATTGAATTTTTGGTAGTCAGGCACTGAAAAATTCCTACAAAATATTTGATAAATGGGCAAGCCAGTAAATGGTGTTGTATGTAGACACCAGCTGTTTCAGACTACTCAGGTTAGGCAACCTTCCAATACACTGGATCAAAGCGCTGTTATTTGGAAAAATGGGATAGGGCTGGCAAAATATTTCCTTATACTGAAGCTTTTAGCTGTTAAAGAGCCAGGTAGTCTTCCTTACATGCCTCTTGGAAATAAAAGATTAGCTGCTCTGCAGGATACATACTATTGCTATAGATTTTTATGCAGTTGTGTTAATTTGTGGTTACAAAATAAATCAATGACATTAATTAATGGTATGGTAAGAGGCGTTATCTCCTCTTTACAAATGGGGAATTGAGCCACTGGCTAAAACAAATGACATATCCAAGCCTAATCTTTAGTCTTACAGCCTTCCTTCTTCACTCATGTTTTCTCCTTTCAATTGCAGCAGTAGATAAAATAAAATTCCTCTTAGAAAGGAAACAAGTATCAAAATTCTCATATGTGCATTGCTTTTTAAAAGCAGACATAAAGTTCCTGATGCACAGAGGCATTAATATCAGAAAGAACTCTGTTCATAGGAAAATGCTGAGTAGATGCAATAACTGACACATGCACATCCATTCCCATGTTGGGATCACACTGCATGCACTGGACAGTCAATCCAGGTATACTGGCAACATCAATAGGACTTCCAGGATGCCAAACATTTAGAAATTCCAGACAAATGGCCAAGGTTTTCTTCTTCTGGCCAGGCAAATCTTACTTGCAAGAAAACAGTACATGTTTCAGTAAAACTGAAATACACATAACTCCCATCAAATATAAAGACCAGAAAATGGTGATAACCAATATTCCCAAACCCTCTGAAGACTAAGGTGCCTCCTCTATTTAGTTTTTGATCAATCCCAGTGAACTTTTAAAAATTATCTTAGCCAACTGTGCTTCACTGTTCCTTTTAGTGAATTTTGATGACCACTCAGAATATACATTTGAATTTCCTGAAGATAAGCAGAAATGTATGTATGTACACCCTAGCTGTACATACTAGATAACAAAGACAATACTACTTAAAGTGTACTGAGAGAAAGCAATCTAATTTTACCATGAAACACATTCTTTTGTTTTTTCTACAGTTTATCTAATGAACTCAGGATCTGTTCCTTTGCCAGCACTGGGATACCTCACTTTCATGAGCTGATTCATCATGGTTTCTTTTCTTTGTGCACCAAGAAAAGAGCTCTTCAGTTCTGCACAAATAGTGAAAAACTATTTACCTGTAAAATCTAATTGCCACATACAAACCTACTTACATATCTACATATATGACTATTTTAAGATGTTTGTATGTCATGAAGGACAGAACAGGAAATACATATAGTCCTGTAACCCATTAGGGCACATTAATTTTCTGAGTGATGGTTTGGTTGAATGATATTGGTGTTTTAGTAATTTGTGAAGATATGTAAACCCTCCAGGGATCAGATTATCATCTAGGCTAGTTTAGCAAACTGCATTTTCTTCCATGGCATTCTGCTGTTTTTCATCATCTGAGAATTTCACCTAGAATATTTCACAACAATTCTGAGGCACTATAGATAAAGCAGTGTTCTTCTTCCCAAAAAATAATGACATACCCAAATCCAAGTAACTTCTTATATCAGTAGTTTATGGAGTGACAGAATTGTTTCATTATGCCTATATTTTGGAGCTTCCTTAATTTCATGGTTCACTCTGTACTCATTAAAATTCTAACTACACTTCAGAAAAGCTAATTTCTTGAAGCCTGGGACCAGCCCTACTCACTTTGCTGAAAAGGTACAGCGTGCCTTCTCCCACGGCAGGTATTGAAACAATGCTGTCAAGCTGTCTAAGCTTGAAAGAGACTTGAAATATGAGAGTAGGAGGCTGTGCATGTTGTGTCTGACTCCTCTGAGTAAGCAAAGAAAGCCAACATGTGTCAACAGCCAGCTCAAAAGCCTCACCAGTTTGTTTTTCCTGAAATTTTATACCAATTTCTGCAGTTATCCAAGGTAATATTAGAAATTACTTTGGAAAAAAAACATAAAATTATTTGCAAAACCTTAGTTACATTTGCTGCATGTTTCACTGCAGTTCAGTGTATCAATCACTGAAGCATTAATGAAATTTTTGCTTCCAAGTGTGTTGCTCCATGTTCTAAGCCCCAAGTTTTGCTTAGGTTCTGGATCATTGATAGAGTTTGAGCCAAGAAAAGGCTCAGACTGATCCTAAAAGATGAACACATCCTTTTTTCTGTTGGCTGTGGGCCAACATTATGGAAATTATTTCTCCCATTGCTTACACCTACGTGAGTTTCACAACTGCCTGCAGCTCTGTTGGAATATAGGATCCCTTCGGAGAATGGCAACTGACAAAACTTCACTTCTTCCTGTGTAAATGTTGGTTGAGTGTTTCATGTTTAAGGTACTTTCTACTTTTCCTTCTAGAACCAAAGCTTATTGCATTTGTCATAGGCACAGAAGCTGACAAATCTCTTTTTTTTTTTTTTTTTGAATATTCAGGATACGTGTGCTCAGATGAAACAATTCACTAAAATTAGAGTGTTTAGAAAACTTAGCATATACAATCTAGCTACTTGAGAAGCCATCTCCAGGGCTCTGAGAACAGAGATGTTAGCTGTTATCAATTGGTTCATGATGTTAGCCATTGGATCCTTGCTCAAGCTGAAGATACCACCACAGAGCTGACACCAGGATTTATTTGGATACCTGCTCTTATTATCCTCCTACTCTGGGAACTGGCTCACGATGACAGCTGTACTTAGAAGTACCCCCACACTAATACTACTCACATTAAATGTCAGCCTAGTTACTCAGCCTGCTCCAGCTCATACTACGTGGTCAGAACTGTCTCAGAATGACATTAACATTTGAGATGTGTTTCTCAGT